>PVKE010003245.1:0-74026 GCA_004027555.1 Craseonycteris thonglongyai
TAAATTTTCACTGTCCTACAATTACCATAGCCCATCAAGCCCTACCTGTAATCTTCATTTCAGATTCATAAACCCTTTCCCTTAGCTTAAAGTGACCAGATTTTAACATTGGTAAAGCGGGACACCATTGACCGGGGAGGAGGGGGGGTTCTTGATTAAAAATTTGGTCTATCTCCCGCCGTTCCCTAGCTTGTCGTGCATTCTTTCCAAAAATCGGGACCTTTTTAAAACGCCGCAGGACGCGGGACAAATTGTTAAAAATCGGGACTGTCCCGCCAAAAGTGGGATGTCTGGTCACCTTACTTTAAGAGCCAGGCTTTAGAGAGGCCTCAGATGCATCCCTTCAAGAGTCTCAGTTTAGAGGGTCCTCAGATTTGAGAACTGGGTTAGCTATTTGCAAGACAAAAGAGGGAAAGGAAGGAGTCCGGTCAATTTGTGGACAAATCAACCGCCACAGCTGAGCAAAGAGAGCAGCGAGTGGGCTATCCCTCCCTGGGGAGAAGTGGAAGTTATCCCAGCATATCCTCCCAGCCTTCCCAGAGACTCGGTTCTAGAAACATGGGTCTCGCCTTTGTGTCTGAACCTGGGTTTGGCTTCCAGTTGTGTAGCACTTGGCTCCAGACCAATGCAGGGACTGAGCCAACTGTAGAAAGTCATCGCTTTAGCAGGGAGTGTTTCCCGCCCTCCCCTCCTCCCCGGGTTGGATTGCATTCTTGGACCTCAAGTGCAGTTGTTCAACTCTAAACTCCCATAAGAGGCTTGTCTGGGGTTTGGGGTATCTAAGCATGCCAACAATTTGCTGGAATATTCTCCAGTTAGAGAACAAGCGTGAAATAACTGCTCCGCTTATAAGAGAGGGTTGTTGTTACAGTGCTTTGGAAAGTAGAAAGCGGAGTTTCTAAAATGTGGGTGGCACTGATTTCAAATAGGACAAAGACCCAGAGAACATTGATCAGATGGTGAGAGAGTTCTTCTTTCACCGTCCTTCACCCTTCCAATTAATGTGGAAGGAAACCTCACTTCAGTGCTAGTGGGTCTCCAACACTTCTTTTACATGTCCTGATCTGTCGTTTTCATTTGTTTGTTTTTAAACAGAGAGAGGCAGCAAGCAACTATATCTAGTTAGAATTTAATAACATTATTTTGTTTGTTTTTTTTGTACTTTTTTGTGGGTACTTTTAATCTGTGGCAAAACATACAGGTTTTTCATTGGAGATAATTATAAGCTTCCTCTTTAAAGATGAATTTAAATAAAACATGTAAGATAATTTTTAAAGTAGTAAGTAAATAATTTTATAGGTTAAGTGTAGATGTGGTAGAAATTATGAAGGTGACATACGTGTGAGTTTGTCTGTGCTAACTTATGAAGGAACGTAAAGGGATATGGCCATGTGATTCATGGGAGGAGACACAGGCTCCTGACACAGTCATCTGGCCATGCCCCGCCTGATGTGTGGACACTCCAGGTAGTTGGCTCAGGGCTGGGAACGAACCCCACCTGAGGGCCCTCAGGCAGGACATGGAGATGAGTCTTGCTCTAAGCCAAGCTGTCTTCAGGCCCATTGGCGCCTTTGGAGGAAAAATGAACAATACAACTACATTAAGGCGGGTCGACTCCCATCAGCTAGGGTTCCCTATATCACGTTCAAACAGGCCAAAGGAGTTCAAAAAACTTTCTGAATTCGGAGGCAACATAGGGGAACAGAAATAAGACCAGCTTCCCACATCGCCAATTAGGATCAGAATCTAGGCTCAGCCACTTGTTATGGGCTGAATTGTGTCCCCCTAGATTTATATGTTAAAGTCCTAACCCCCAGTACCATAGAATGTGACTGTATTTGGAGAAAGGGTCTTTAAAGTGGTAATTCACTTCAAATGCTGTCATTATGAGTGTGAGTTTATGAGAAGAGGAGATTAGGATACAGAGACACTTGTACCAATATGTGCAGACACAAGGAGAAGATGACCATCGACAAGGTAAGAGGAAAAGCCTCAGAAGAAACCAACCCTGCCAACACCTTGATCTCAGACTTCCAGCCTTCAGGACTGTGACAAAATCAGTGTCTGTTGTTTACACCCTCCAGTCTGTGGTACTTCATTATGGCCCTAGGAAACTAGCCTGAGCACCCACTTACCATCGGGTGGCCTTGGATAGATCATGCAACATCCCCAAGACTCAATGTCCTCATCTATATGTTGAGGTAATAGCTTCTACCTTAGAGAGTTATGTGTTTACATTTGCTAAAGCATGTAAAACACTTAGCTCAGTGCCTGTTACACCATGGACAGTGAAATCATGGATAAATATGAGGGTGGGCTGATCAATTTTAGCTCCACTTAAATAAAAAATAAATGGAAAAAGGTATTTTAATGAAATGGAAAAGAAATATACCGACATCATTTATTTTCAAAGCTGCATAATTATTTTTCTACGAAATACACATCCCTGGTCATGATGAAGCTGACCACTTGCGCTCATAGGCCTTCTACTCCGTGGTTCATCACTCAAATCTGTTCGCCCCACTTCTCCATCTTTGAACCCCCTTTCCCAGCATCTTACTATCCTCACATCAACACAGTGATCACCATAAACGGCTTGCATTCTTCTGCGAATTTCAATTGCAGGAACTTTTTCTGCTGCTAAGAATTTAGTAGCAGCATGCTGTTTGAATCCAACGTCTGAACACTCTTTCATTTTGATGTGCACTGGGTGAAAAATGCAAACACCTGGGTGAACAAGGTCAAGAATGATGGAAGGGAGATACCATGTAACTATACAGAACTGCCTGAACAAAAAACATTACAGTGGAGCCAAAATTTATCAGCCTGTCCTCATATTTTATTTTTATTTACTTATTTAAATCAATCTCCCTTTCCCTCCCCTTACCAAGAAGGTTTAAAACAACAAGTGATAGCTATGATTGTCATCTCTTAGTCTAAATCTTGTGAAGATGTTAGTTGCTATCATCATATAGCTCTTCCCAGAGATGGGTAGTCACCTATACAGACTTTCTATAAACTACGTATTCAAATGGCATTGTCCTGCTTAATAGAGCCAGCTTCCTTTATAAAGCATGTCTCTAAATGGTGTTTTTTATATGCACTGGGCTCCCCAGGGAGGGTGTATGAGTGGAGAGTCATTTAAAGTAATTGATAGGCGTGTGGTCTGAGGGTATGGCTCACTGTGGGTTGGTGGTCACTGGACCAGGAAGCAGAGATGCTGGTCAGTTACTGATGTGACCCACATGGGTTGTAAGGAGCTGGTATGTGTGGCCCAGCAACTCTGGGGTCACACCGGGGCCCACATTTTTGCTCTGCTGCTTAGGATCTCTGAGAGTTTAGCAAGTTCTCGCCCTCTCTGTCTTCCTCACTTGGTTTCTTTCTCTGTGAAAGAGAAAGATGAAAATAGTGGAGGCCTGTCTCATTTTATATAAAGATGATTCAAAACGTACATAAAGGAGTAATTTCTCTATAAGAATAGATACAGAGTGAGCTTTGTATTTATTCTGACGGGTAAAGTAGACTTTGCATTACTTTCCCACTTTAACTTTGTATTTTTCCAAATGATCTAAACTTTCTAATGTTATCCATGGATTTTATATAAAATCTCAGTGAGGGTTAGTAAGCTGATAAGTCTTTTTAAGAAGATGTCTCTGTGTATCTCTGTATTTAAAAAAAAATTAAAACAAGTTTGAAATGTGCTTAATACAATTAATTCTCTTTAAATATCTTTGTCTCTCTTTAGTCAGGAGCGCTCAGCCAGATGGTCCATTTCCCTTTGTGCTTTATAAGCCTTTGCAGAACACACGCCCAGGGTGGGATGGGGAATGGAGCTGGTATCCAGCGGTGAAATAGTTAAGCTGCCTGTCACTTAGGTGGAGAGACACAGTTTGAGGTCTTTCCCCCATGTGGCAGCAACTAATCCAAGCAGGGGACTTCAGAGCTTGTGTCTTCAGATGTGTCAGAGTCACTCAGCATAAAACCTGAGATGAATGAATTCATACCTGAAACTGTTTTACAGCCATGACACGAAATGTAGCTGAGTCTCAGTGGACTTGGGGTATCTTGTGCGGTCACTGTCGGTTACGGACAATGAGGCTGAAGGTATTTCTGGTGTTTTGCCCCATCCAACTCCCCAAAGCAGAGGATGCCCAGCACACACTGCCCGGAGAGCCCACATCCCCACTTCCACGTTGACTTCTGGTAGAAAGCAAGGACCTGGGACACAGGCTGCTGCAGGAGCAATCTGCCCCCACCCCCCCCAAGAAAATCAATGCCTGTGTCTCTATTAAGGAGAAAGTGGACACTTCTAACAGCAAAACTTGATTAAATTTTAAGACGCGGTGACAGTCAGGTAGGGGAAAGACTTAAACCCTTGTAGGAGGGGATGATTGGGCAGTGAAGTGTTGGAAGAACTGCGGGTCTCTCCTTTAGCTTGATTGCTTTAGCAAACCTCCAGTTTGGTGAACCACCCCTGGCTCTGTGGGCTGTGGGCTCACCTTTTTGTGGTCCTCAAACCATGCTGTCAGAATGTGGGGACTAGCTTACTTCATTCTGCCCTGGGCAAGGGAACGGACTTGTGGGATTTTGAATGAATGCATTAAATTTGTTGATTATCAAAAGGAAAAGTAGAAAAAAAAACAAAAAAACAAACTCTTACCAGATCTTGGCTGCCGTACAGGGGTCAAAGTTTAAATCCCTGTTCTCGACTATGTTAGATTTTGCAAAAGCCCCTTAGTGTTCCCTCCTAATTCATTCGGGTGGGAGGAGGCGTGCACCTTTTTTTAGGGGGCCTCTGAGGCCCATTTTCCCCAGGACACTTTTCATGTAAATGGAAGGGCAAGGACAGAGATGGTAACTTTACTTTCAGGATGCGTGATAAAGGGCAGGAGCCTCCTGATGGCTTTCTGATTAAAAAATAATAATTTTTTTTGTAGCACTATTGATATATCTTAGTACAAATGAGAAACAAAAAGAGAGTGGTGAGATAGATATTCTCACCCGTAGGCAAGGGAATAGAGTGGCGTAACCTTTTGGGAGATAAATTTAGCAAAATATATCAATACTTAAAAAATATACACAGACTTTGATTCAGCTATTTCCTTTTTGGGAGTTTATCGGAAGGAAATAACCCAAAATGTGAACAAAGACTGATGTATCAAGATGCTATCATTGCACTGTTTACAATAGTGAAAAACTCCAAGAACCTCAATGTTTATCACATGGGAAATAATGGCTTATATTCGCATTGGTCTAGCCCCTAACACTACCCTCCTCCGTGATTAAAAACAAATGACAAAGAAGGAAGTGCTCACGGTATAGTAGTAAGAGAAGAGGCAGGAAATAAAGTGTAAGTGTGTGGTAACCACTTACACTGAAACCACACACATAGACGCAGTGAAATGCATCCAAGTCACCTCTAGGTGGTAAGGTTATGGGTTAATTCTTTATTTTCTTTGCCATATTTTCTTGTATGTTTCAAAGTTTTCAAAACTGAGCCTGCAAGGTTTTTCTAATCAAAAGAAAACGTGCTTCCCAAACAACAAAAAGCAAACTAGTGTTCCCAGTCTTCAGTTCATGAGGCTAAGGTGGGCTGAGTGTGTGCACAACTCTAACCAAGGTTCCTCCTACCTGCCCAAGGCTGAGACGCCAGGAAGATGCAGGAGGAGAACCAAGCAGGGGCCTTTGCCTTCGGCTGGGCTCTTGTGTGCAGTGTGCCTTTGTGGCCTCTTCGGTGGGAAGATGAGGAAAAGGAAGTACTCATCCAGTTTTTAATCCCCTTAGCTAATCACCAGACCTTTCTTGTGGTTTTACTGGGACTCTTTTTACTAAGTGGGAGGATTTACACTGTTTGTGTTTATATGTTGTACTTGGATTATGCCTTAATGTGTCACTCTGATGACAAAGGGGTTTCCAGCAGCGGGCAGGCAAGCTTTCCCGCTTTTAATAGAAAGCACATTCCAGCACTTTATTTTATCTGTAGCCCACAGAGCTGCTTAGAACAAAGCGTTGCCCCTAAGACATGATCCCCAAGAGTCTTTAATAAGGACCAGACCCCTGTGAAGGTATTAATTAAATATTTGCTGCAGAATGGCTTTCGCTGGCTGGGACATTTTTACGAGGAGAGGGAATAGATTTAAAACCACGGCTGTTTCTGTAACAAGAATCTGTTTTGAAGGAAGTGTTCTTGGGTGGGATGCTATAGGTACCAAGCTGTCAAACCTCGGGGCCAATTTGATGTCAAAAAACAGTCATTCTGAATGCTTCAGATGATGTCTGAATTAGGTCCTGGCTGTGGAATTTAGACACAATTCCAAGGTGGCTTACCACGGAGGAAAAGAGTGAGTCTATGTGGATACCAGGCACTGTTAGAGCTAGTTTTTTTACAATAGTCAAGTGAGAGAGGCTTTGACAAGGGCATTTTATAGAAAAAGGAACTAATTAGGTGATTGTTTTCCAAGGTCACAAAGCTTGATGGAGGAGCTAAGACCAAAACTATCTATCTATATCTATCTATCTATCTATCTATCTATCTATCTATCTATCTATCTATCTATCTATCAATCAGTCTATCATCTATCTATCATCTATCTATCTATCTATCTATCATCTATCTTCTATATCTATCTGTTCATCCATCCTTCTATCCATCTGTCTGTCTATCTATCCATCTATATCTATCTACCTATCTATCTATCTATCTGACTATTATCTATCTATGTCTAACATCTTTCTATTTATCTATCTATCCATCCATTCTCTATATTTCAGAATACTGTACCCTTTCTCAGAAGTACTAGAAACAAAGATGAACCTATAGAGTAGACCCTGGTCCACTGATGGACATTTCTCTAAATTGAAAGCAATCAGAGATTTTAAAAGCAATCAGAAATTTACTATAGAAGCAGAGTTAGCTGATTTTTCTGGAAGGCAACATGGTGTGGTAAGAAGAGAAATGTCTAGGCTGGGACCCTGGCTCTGTCACTGACTTCTGTGACTCTGAGCAAGCCCCTCCCTACAAATTGAGTTGCACTTGGCATCACTCAGGGGCTCAGTGAAGGTGAGTTACAGCTGAATTTGGTCCTAGTAGTGGGGGTGAGGAGTAGAGAGATGGTTGTCCCCCAATCCCCTGTGAACCATTCTAGGTCTTCAGGAATCAGCAGTTCAGTGAGTTCATAAGGAACCGCCCTCCTGCTCAAGATGGCCATCCTTCCATGTTCCATAGCTACTCTCCTATAAGTTGCCTTATACATGGAACCTTTGAATCTCCCATCAACAAAACATATGTTCATATCTGTGAAGGTCCTTCGGGACCTGGGCCAAGGGCTACCCATGTGAAAGGGCTACCCATGTGATTGTCCCTTTGATAGGCCTGTCTTGCCTGCTCCTGCCCGCCCTCCTGTGGGTGTTCAGAAATTTTCTAGGTTTCCCATACAGCCATTCTTGCCTCCCTAACTCATGAATCCCTGTCCACTCCTGCATCCACCTTTTCTTACTTCACTTTCTTTTCTTTCTCTTTCTCTCTTTTCTTTTCTTCTTCTTCTTTTTTTTTAAAGATTTTTGTTAAAAATAGAGCTGATATACAATATTATATCAGTTTCAGGGGCACATCATCGTTATTAAACATTTATGTACCAAAAGAAGTGACCGCCATGGTAAGTCCAGCAACCATCTAACACTGTATCATGCTATCACAGTATTATTATACTGTACATTACATCCCCATGGAGTATTTGTTTTATACCTGGAAATGTGAGCCTCTTATTCCCATTTACCTTTTCTGCCCCTTTAAAAATGTTCAATTACAGTTGAAATTCCACATTGTTTTTTGTTAATTTCAGGTGTACAGCATAGTGGTTGGACAATTTATACAATTTTTAAAAAAGATTTAGTTTATTATTTTTGACAGAGTCAGAGAGAGGCAGAGACAGAGGGGAGGGAGAGGGCCCAGAGCAGTCTCCACAGTTGTATGTCATCAATTTGCAACATGGTTTTGTTCCACACAGGTGGGTGGGGGCTGTGTACGGCAGGAACTGGGCTGGGGGCCTCACCCCAGTTCAGCATGAGTCCACACGGGCCGGGGTCAGGATTCGATCCTTGGTCCCCAGGGCTGCAAAGCAAGTGCTCAACTGGCTGAACCATCCCGACTTCCCAATTTATATAATTTAAGAAGTGATCCCCTGACTAGTCTAGTACCCACCTGGCACTATACATAGTTATTACCGTATCATAGACTATATTCCTGATGCTGTACTTTTAATTCCCAGGACTATTTTGTAACTACCAATTTGTACTTCTTAATCCCTTCACCTTTCCCCCCCAACCCCCTCCCATCTATCACCCCAACAAATCTAGTACCCATCTGGCCCCATACCTCGTTGTTACAATATTATTGACTATATTTCCTTAGCCTGTACTATAGCCTCATAACTGCTTTGCAACACCTACTTTGTACTTTTTGTCCTTTCCCCTCCTTTTACCCACATTTCCAACTCCCCTCCCATGTGTCAACTACCAAAATGTTCTCTGTGTCTATGAGTTCCTTTCTGTTTTGCTTGTTTATGTAGTTCTTTAGACTACACATATATGTGAAATGTTATTGCATATGTCTCTGTCTGACATACTTCACTCAGGACAATACCCTCCAGGCCCATCTATATTGTTGCAGATGGCAAGAACCCATTCCCTTCCATGGCCAAGCACTATTCCATTGTATATATGTACCACCGCCTCTTCTACCAATGAACACCCAGGCTGCCTCCATATCTTGGCCACTGCAAACAATGTTGCAATGAACATATGGATGCACATGTTCCCTCCAAGTTGCATTTAGAGTTTTTTTGGATAAATACCCAGAAGTGAGATTGCTGGGTCCTTCTTTGTCTCTTGGTATAGCCTTTGTTTTAAAATCTATTTTATCTGGAATAAGTATTGATACCCCAGTTTGTTTGTTTTTCATGAAATAATTTTTCCACTTCTTTATGTTCAGTCGTTATGTGTGATTCAATCAGAATGGAGTTTCTGGTAGGTAGCATTTGTGGGGGTTTTGTTTCTTATCCATTCAGGCCTCCTATGTCTTTTTTTTTTTTAAGATTTATTTTTATTGTTTTTGACAGAGAGACAGACAGAGAGAGACAGAGAGAAAGGGGAGGGCCCATAGCAGTCTCCATAGTTGACAGCATTAGCTTTCCATATAGTTTCACTCCACAGGTGGGCACGGGGCTGCATAGGGCAGAAACTGGGCCAGGAGCCTCCCCCATAGGCCCCAGCAAGAACAAAACTGGGGGCACTCCCCAGTTCAGCATGTGGGTCCACTTGGGCCAGAGCAGGGGTTCGATCCTTGGTCTCTGGGGCTGCAAAGCGAGCGCTTAACCCACTGAGCCATCCCAGCTTTCCCCTCCTATGTCTTTTGATTGGAGCATTTGATCCATTTTCATTAAAAGTAATTATTGATAGATATGTAGTCATTGCCATTTTATTATTCATAATTTGATTATTTTTTCCATCTTAAAGAAGTTCCTTTCATATTCCTTGTAATACTTGTTTGGTGGTGATGAACTCTTTTAGCTTTTTCTTGTCTGGGAAGCTCTTTATCTATTCTCTGATTCTAAATGATAGCCTTGCTGGGTAGAGGAGTCTTGGTTGAGCCTTGATTGCTCTTGGCATGTCAGTGGGTGGAATTGACTATCAAACTGAGTGGCTGTAGGGTTTGGACACATCCACAGCTTACAGATTGCTGTGCAAGAGACTTGCACCACTGAGTAGGATCTGCTCCAGCAGGCTTTGGTGCCTGGTGAGTCTGCCCGTTTTGTGTCTTACCCGTGGAGCTAATGGGGCCATGCTCTGCTATAATCTGAAGCTGACCTTCAGGTATGTTGGTTCTGGGGCCTATTTGGGGGTGGGGGATGGTAACCCACTGTGACCAGCTAGGGACTACCTGGTAGGGGCTACACTGTAATTCACATTTGTTCACTGCCTGTACTAAACCTGGAGTTTCATGGGAGAGGCTACACTGTGGAGCGAGGATGGATGTCACCAGTATGAGTATCAGGCCTGGGGAAGCTACACAAAAAAACCCAGGAAATTCCTAAGCCTGCAGCCTCCTGCTGACTCTCCTAAGATTTAACCTCTAATAAAGTCTGGAGCAGTAGGAGTTGGGTATTGCAACTCACCAGTGTGGAGCGAGCAGAGGGCACCAGACCAATCAGGTTCAGAATGGGCCATGTGGGGGCAGGCTCAACACAAAAAAGATGGCCCCCTCCTGACAGCTGCCTGGGAGGAGGACCCCACACTGGCAAAATAGCTGCTATCATCCAACCTTCACCCTGAAGCCTCACAATTCAGTCTGCCCCTTATTTGTCTCTGATGCCAGAGCCTAGGGTGAGTGCCTTTGAGGGAATCTCTGTGGGCCCTTTAAGAGGACGTCTGAATTTCCTACATCCTTTTGTCCCATCTAGGTGGTCAGAATCCTCACTGTTTTCACAGCCAGATGTGGGGGATCCTCTTCCCAGGCCCAATACTCCACACTGAGGAGGCTGGTATGGGACTGGGTCCCTTGTTCCTCCTGGAAGAACCTCCATGGCTGAACTATTCCTCCTGATTCTCAACTGTCACATGGGGGTTTGGGTCCAGCCTGTTTTGTGTCTCTACCCCTCCTATCAGTCTTGATGTAGCTTCTTCTTTGTATCCTTAGTTATAAAGCTTCTGTTCAGCTAGGTTTCAGATGGTTCTCCAGGTTGGCTGTTCTAGAATTTAATTGTAATTTTCATGTGTTCGTGGAGGGAATCAGGCACACTGTTTACAGACTCCAACATCTTGGATCTCTTTCTTCAGTCTCCTTAGGGGACACATTTATGGGGTTGTGATATATTATATCACATAACACATAACGTATACTCTCCAAACCTTCGCTTAGACACTCCATGGCTGCACATCTTTTCAGATCCTCCTGCACCTGGCAAGGACCTATGGATGAAGTCACACGAGGAGAAGAGCAGAGGAAATGAGGAAAGCAGGTGCCTCAGACCCTCACCTCTAGCAGGAAGATCGCAGTTATGTCTTCCTTCGTGCCCTTTGGAAGGAGTCAACGATGTCATACATACAAAGCACTTTGCATAGTGTCCAGTTCACAAGCTGCTGCAACTGTCACAACTGATACTAGTTGGAAACATACTATTTTGAGATGAAACACTGTATCAAAAAGAACCTATCTTTTCAATCTCAGCTTTCTCAATCATGTTTGTGTGACTCAACCTCCCTGAGCCTGTTTCTTCAGCCTTATAATGGGCAGGGCTGTGCGGATATAAAGTCTCTAGGACTATGTCTGGCCCACACTGTGCATTCTGGGCATGAGTCACCTAGTTCTGTGGCTGTCTTGTTTTTTGTTGCCGAATGTTCTGGAGTGTCGTGGGCTGCTGCTGCTTTGTGGAATTTGCCTCCACCGGCACTTGGAGTGGGAGGTACGAAGGGCAAACAGATGGGGGTTAAAGTTGGGGAATAGTGTGTACTTGAACTAACAGTGATTCACCACACATCTGCACGGATTACTAAGAGCCCAGGCATTTGCCAAAGGGAGGGAGGCGGAGGGTGGGGGAGGGACACAGGGCTATGAGCAAAGGATGTTCCATCCTTGGGAATATAAACACAGCACTGTCTGTGACCCAAAAAGGCTTGATTAGAAAGGCCATTGACACCTGTTGTCCATTGTTTGGACTGTGCTTATCTTCCCCAAGGAAGCGCCCAGAGAGCTAGCTACCCTCTGGTGTGTCTGAGAGCTGTCACAGGCCAGAGCCAGCAGCGTTGGGCTCTGCACAGGACTCCTGGCTACATCCAGGATGGGAGAGCCATTGCTCTTTCTTGGATGAGTAGTTCTACTTGCCGCAGAGGGAGATGTGTCAGGGAGGTGCCAGCTACCTATAACAAAACCCAGGGAGAGTGTTTGTCAAATCTCTGGCTCTGTCCCACACCTGCCACCGTCCCTTAAGTGGGCAGGCCCACCCACCCAGTTAGTGACAAATCAGAATGTACTAAATACTTCCCCAGGCCCAGCATACACAAGCCCTTCCCTCCAAGGTGTCAGACCCCTTGGCTTTCACACTGCAGCTTGGCTTCCTGCTTATAGCCTCATCCCAGCCTCCTTGATTCGGCTACTCTGGTCTTCAAGTCTGATTTCTCTCCTTGATCAGGATTAACGTTGAGAGCTGTAGTGATGCTGATCCGCTCTTTTGGAGCCCAGCTTGGACCTTGAGGCTCATTCTGGAACCTTTATCTAAGGTTGTTTTTGGAATGGGACAGACCTGGATTTAAACCCTTGCTCTGTCAGTGACTGAGCCCATTGCTTGTTTGTCAAACTTTAGTTCCTCACTGGTAAAATGGAGAAAATTATACCTTCTCAGTGTGGAGGGAAGGATTAAATGAGATATCCAAATGCATGGATCAAGGAAAAGAATAATGTGAAACACAAATGCAATGCTTGACACGTAGTGAGTGCTTAAATGCTAACTTGTTTCATTTTCTCATCCTTATTATTAGAGATAAAAATGCCTTTGTTTCCTTGCTGTGGTTTTCCTGTGCCAATTTACATTAGCTGAACATGAGTTAGTTTGAGCTGTGGGATGAATGTGGATGTGGGAAGGTTGGTATTATTTCTGATGCCCACTTGGCCTTTTTGAAAAATATATGACATATTCATATTTGTGTGTGTATATGTAGACATCTGTACACATATACACATATGTACATATATGTATATATGCATGCACAGATAGGTCTTTGTGCTTTTATTTCTTATTAATTTATACTGGACCTAAATTTGGTTTAATAAGTAACAGCTGGAGTCTTGTAGACATCTGGACAGAATGGTACGAATGGGGTGTGACTTGGCAGAAAGAAGAGCCCTGTTTGAAGGGCTGTGACCTGACATGGTACCCTGAGGTCCCATGGTCATGTGTGTTGTACTCCTGTCACCAACATGCGCTCCTCAACGTTGGTGATGGTGTTTTCTTTTTCTTCCGTTCTGTGTGCCTAAAACATAATGTCTGTCCAGCAAAGGCTTGTTGAATTAGACAGAAGCTCTTGGGTAATAAACAGCTTTTTCTTTTTCCAATTAAAAAAAATTTTTTTCTTGTAAGACAAACATTAAGTGATTTTTTGATGTCTTTAAGAGAACTCAAGGGGTGATACTCTGGTTTTTCTCTTAACACAGAATTGTTCTCAGCCTTTATCTTAAGACAGTATTCGTTCATCAGACCTAAAAAACTGGGGCTTGGAGGCAAAAGTTTGCTTTGCTTTCAGGGATGAGGAAGAACCCCGGGTTCTACTCAGAATTCAGAGTAGCAGCTCTGCCCAGGCTGGTCAGCTGGTGGAGCAAGTTAAAAAGCTTCTTCTCTTCATAGGAGAATGTGAAGCAACATCAGTCCTTTAGAAATAATTCCTCCCAGTATACCTGGTGTCCTGATAAGATGTCCTTATATGAAGACAGAGGGACTTGCAGGGAGCATGCCCTGTAACAACTACGGCAGAGACTGGCATTATGAGTCTACAAGTCAAGGAAAACCCCCCACTTTTTTTTATTGTGTTTTGACAGAGAGAGAGACAACAGACAGAGAGAGACCGAGAGAAGGGGGAGGGCCCAGAGCAGTCTCCATAGTTGACAGCATTAGTTTTCCATATAGTTTCACTCCACAGGTGGGCCAGGGCTGCGCAGGGCAGGAACTGGGCCGGGAGCTCACCCCAGTTCAGCATATGGGTCCACATGGGCCGGGGCCGGGATTCGATCCTCAGGCTCCGGGGCTGCAAAGTGAGCACTTAACCTGCTGAGTCAATCTCAGCTTCCCCAAGGAAAACCCCAAATTGCCAGCAAACCCACAGGAGCTAGGAAGAGGATCCGGCTTCTTAGAACCCACTTGACCCTGTTTTTATGAGTCTCCTCTGGCTCTTTTGTGCTCCCCTGTACTCCCCACACTCGTATTCTAGCCTGGCTCCTACCTGGGTACTTGAGGGCTGGTATGTTCCAGTCATCTTTCCTCCCTGCTTCTGACAGCGACCTCCTGTGCTAACTCTTCCTCAGAGCTGGCATGGACGGTTGCACAGGTTGTTCACTGCATATGAACCCCTGGCCAAGGCGGCATGTCGGGCTGAAATGCAGCGTGTGCTATGCTTGCCAGGCCGTGAACTTGGGTGCAGGGCAGTAGCTGATAGGGCTGCTTTGTGAAAATCCTCATGGAGGTGCTGTACGGCCCAGGACCAGCCAGCTCTTCTCCTGCATTCAGCTGTCCTCTGCCTTCTCTGTGCCCTCTGGCCCCAAGGTCCCTGGTGGCTCCTGTGGGTTCCGTTCCTCACTGAGCAAAGCCCCATGTCCATCCCTGCCTCTGCCTTTCCCCAGAATGCCCTCGCAGTGCTTACTGGTCTTCCAGAGATTTCCGAACGTAATTCCCTGGCAGCTGGTAGGCATCTCAGGGGCGCTCTCTGTAGCATCAAACACAATAGGTTCCTGTTCTTTCTTTTCACCCCACAGCATAAGCCTATAGAAGCTGCAGGAGGTGACGTGACCACAGTGTAGGATCTGAGTGATTCCTTCCAGCCCCCAAAGCGCTAAGCTTTGCCTGTGACCACACGTTTGCACCAGCCAGAGCTCACACCTGCCTCCACCCACAGCGGCCCGCGGCCTGTGAATAGCAGGACCGCCGCTAGGAGCTGGTCAAGGCCAGCTTGACGAGGGCCGAGGGCCGAGGGAGGGACCGGATTAAGGGCACAACGAGATGTATTTGAAACAACTGACAAGAAATTGTCCGTCCGAAATCAGAACACCTGTGGGCTCCTGGGCGCAGCAGATGGGGGTGCAGGCGCTGGCAGCAGCTCTCATCGCATTTAACACGCCTGTCAGAGACACAGGTCCAGCTCGGTACTAATTCGGGTCGTATGCATTGTTCACTCGGGACAGTTCGCCCATCGCTCCACATGCCAAGCTCATCATGGCTGGAGAGAGAGTGATTTCTGGGCCTTGTTTCCCACTGAGTGCACCTCCTGCCACTGTGCTGGGCCGGGAAACTGGTAGGGTTCACCCTGTGCTGGGGGACAGGATGGAGGGGAACCATAAGCCACCATCTCCGGGGCCTGGGGATGTCGTGCTCAAGGAGTGGCATCCCCACTCTGATCTGTGGGGTGGGGCCCGGGGTGGCTGTGTGGCATTCTGACTATTGGGCATCTATGAATGCCAGATTCATGGAGGTCTGGAGAAAAATGCCAGCATTTCCGTTCTGGGCCAAGCCAGCACACAGTTTCTGGCCACGAAAGGCCCATGCTGGCTACAAGT
The DNA here is from genome assembly GCA_004027555.1 of Craseonycteris thonglongyai. Lineage (NCBI taxonomy): Eukaryota > Metazoa > Chordata > Mammalia > Chiroptera > Craseonycteridae > Craseonycteris > Craseonycteris thonglongyai. The sequence goes on from PVKE010003245.1 coordinate 15,314, forward strand.
TGTGTGGAGGGGCAGCATGGTGGAGCAGGGGGAAGGGCGAAGTCAGCGGTCTGGGGTTCTACTCTTGCTGCTCCCTCATTCATTCGTTCATCCACGTGTCCATAAATGTCCATGGCGTGTGAACTCTGTCGAAGGCACGTGTTGTAAGTGAGCCAAACAACTCTTCTCTTTGTAGCAGGTCCCCAAGTCAGTGACTTAAGACTCTTGATCTCCATTTGACAGAAGACTGCTTTCTTCTTATGTATTACCCTAATCTTCATTGTTGCGCATACAAACCAATCTATTTGTATGATAAATACAAAAACAAGCAGACAAACAAACCCAAAAAATAACCCTTGTCCATTCCTCATGGATACAAAGACTTGAACATCTACCTTAGGTCAATGTCTTGAGGATGAACGAGGTCGTGTGTGAAAAGCTGAGCTCAGGGCATGATGGTCAGCAACAAAACTGGCTCCTCTTCCTTCCCGGGAACAAGCTGTTTCTGTTTCCTTGGGACAGGTTCCCACACCTGAACATGTCAGCTTTCACCCACCCTCCCAGCTCTGGCCACTCATGCGGGTCATTTTGCCCTGCTAGTGATAAATAACCTTAGGTACTTCTTGCAAGTAATGTTCTAAAACTGCTGATGGAGTTAACTTTTGCTTGTTTGAATTGCAAAGGCATAATAAAAAAATGCTGGTCCCCAAATAATCCCACGTCCTGAAAACTCCCTGTAAGGTAAGAAAAATGGAAAACAACTGTCTATGAACATACACATACTGTACTCAGGAATATCAGTCCTTATTTATTTATTTATTTTTTCTATTTGCTGGGATCCACGGCAGTGGACGGCCATGAGATAGGAGAGGCTAGGGAGCCCCTACCAGGCTGGACTTCTTGTCTGGCCCTCTGAAGCCAGCCCTGGATGGCATGCTAATTTGCTTGGTCCTGTAGATGTGTACTTAGTTTCACAGCTTCTATGGAATTTTATGAACACATCACCGTAAAAATTTTCTCTCCTGGGGAAGCTGGGATGGCTCGGTGGGTTAAGCGCTCGCTTTGCAGCCCCAGGGACCGAGGGTTGAATCTCGGCCCCGGCCCGTGTGGACCCATATGCTGAACTGGGAAGTGCCCCCAGTTCGGTTCTTATCGGGGTGAGACTGGCCCAGTTCCATGTGCCCACCTGTGGAATGAAACTATGTGGAAAAATCAATGATGTACAACTATGGAAACTCTTCTGGGCCCTCCCCCTTCTCTCTGTTTCTGTATCTCTTTCTCTCTCTGTCAAAAACAATAAAAATAAATCTAAAAAAAAAAAAAAATTCGCTCCTGCTTTTAAAATCTCTTCTTTGGCCGTCTAGTTAAGATCCTATGGGACACAGATGCTGATTCCGCCATCACTGACACCAGAAATGTTATGCTTATTTACATGGACAGGTTTAGACTTTCACATCTCAACCAGCCTCTCTGCAGCCATGACTGGACCCGAAAGAGTTTGAAATTATAGAGAAGGACAAGAGCTTCATGTGAGGATGCCTGCTGATTTAACTTGTCATGGAATTGTGTTTTGCCTATTTGGTTGCTGTTTCTAGATTCCAAACTGGTAGAAGTCGGAAGGAGCAAGACAGTGGTTGTCAAAGTTTAGTAGCATGCGACTTGCTGGCCGAGTGCTTGCATCTCAGAGTACCCCTTTCAGGCCCCCACCCCAGGGCCTGAAGAAGTGGTCTGGGTTGGAACTCCACAATCTGCCTACGAGGGCTGTTTGGAAAAAATCCAGCCATTGTCTTTATAATGAGAACTGTTCCATGGCTGGATACTTTCTGGACAGGCCGCATATTTTGTATGATCCAGACACCACCCTTTGGTGTCCAAGGGAGAAATATGTATAGCCAATAAATAGATGCTCAAAGCCACTAGTATTTAAAGAAGTTTAAAGTAAAGTACTAATTTTTTAACCTGTTTCATTGGCAAATATTTTTTTAATTAATAGTACCCATACAGTCAAAGACACAGCTGGGGGGTGCTCTTTCATGCTAAGGGGGGTGGGGACTGTGACCTGTCCCAGGGATGTGGGGTGTGAGGGTGGGGAGGAAGATTGGGTCCTGTGTATTAAAGAGCCATAATAGGTTTCTATCCCTTTAACCCAGGAGAATACTTAGAGGAATTTGTCATAAAGGAGCAATCACACGTGTGTGCAAAGTTGTAATGACATAGATACATAATTCATTGCAGAATTATCTATTCTATAAAAAATTGAAATGGTTTAAGTGTCCAACATGACAGGTGTTTGGTTTAAAAATTACAGTAGATTAAACTGATGAAATTGTCATGGGGGCATTCGAATGATGTAGAAGGATATATGAAGTCATGAGGATGTTTCCATGAAATGAAGTTAAGTGAAAAATAAATATATGTTTAGAAAAATTACTTGTCCACACTCTTAAAATTTTCAAAATCTCTATAATGAATATGTTTTTAATTTTAATAGTTGGAAAGATACTAATTAATGTTACTTTTAAAAGGGAAGGGATTTACCTTTGACATCTGCTGGGCCTGGATTTGCATTTCTATCAGTGATGGAGTGTGATTTGGGGCATTAATTTCTCTGTGTTTCAAATTCCTCAACTGTAAAATCCAGTAAATGCTACCAACATATGGGTTTGTCACGGGAATTTAAAGAGATAATTATGTAAATGCATTTGACACATAATAGCATATTTAAATGTTGGATTTTTTCTCCCTTTTCCAATTTTTGAAATTAGAAAAAGTACTAAAATCTGGCTGAAGATCAAAAGAATGCATTTCTTTGACACAAACCTAGGAATTTCAAGTTGTTTCTTTTGGATACTTTTCTGGGAAAGGGATTCTTAGGGGATATTAGATACTCTTGGAAATGAAAACTGGAATTTGTCATTGACATCCTAATTGGCTAATTGCTGCCCCTGGTTCTATTTGTTTTCCCCTTTGTCAGCTTTAACAGTTTGGAACACTTAACTAATTTTTTGCCTTGTACAATTGTAATAAAAGAAAATCTTATGAATCTTGTTTAGAGAGGCAGGAAAGCTCAGGCCATTAAAATGTTCCCATCTTCCTAAAATCTCACAGAGTCCCCAAACCATTTATAATAGCTTCAAAAATGTAAAACATGTAAGAATATAGCAAATGAAAAATGTGACAGAATTTAACAAAGACAGCTACAAAACATTATGGAGAGGAACTAAAACAGCAAAACACCTCTAATAACTGGAGGGATGTACATTGTTCATGTTCAGAAGGACTTAATACTCTAGAGAGATCTATATTTTCCTGATTGTTCTAGACGTATGCTTGCCAAAAGATATAAAATGTTTATAGCAACACAATTTGTAATAAACAAAAATTGAGAACAACCCTTAAACGTATTCATCACCACAATAGATCAGCTGTGGTATTGCCCATAGTGGAATGCTATACAGCGATGACAATGAGCCATCTACCATTACATGCAAGAAAATGAATGAATCTCATCAATGATATGCAGCACGCAAGGTGACACGTGTAGAAGAATAATCCTGAATGACTCCATTTATTTAAATTCAAACACAGGCAAAACCAATGCACATGATTAGAAAAGTCAGCACCGCGATTTTCCATGGAAGTGCCACAGTCCAGTGAAGAGACAAAATGCCTTGGGGATTTGCTGCCCATCCTCGCTACTTGTAGAAGATGCTTTCGGGACCCCATCCACACCTCCTGCAGCAAGCTGATGCATCCAGGGCTACCTTGCCTGCGAGAGCTGACAGCCAGTCTCCTTCGGAGAACTGCCTTTGACTAAAGGGGCGCTCTCTCAATCTGCAGGCTATGCACCTCCCACCAGGGGCCGAAGACTGATGAGGGAAGAAAGAGTGGCCTCTTGCCTGGAGATAGGGTCAACGTTGGGGTAGAATTTGTGTTCCAGAGTTCCCTGTGGGTCCACACCAGAGCCACCAGAACCATGTGCTTGCTGAGCTTCCTTCTCCACCTTATTTGGCTTTTTGAGTTCCCTTTCTCCTGAGCACAAGACTGTGGCGACAACCTACCTTTCCTTCCAGACCCTGCTGGTGGGGACCCTTTATTTCTTTGACAGGTGCACACACCTGTGAAGATATTCCAGCTGGGACCATTCAGTAAGCTGAATCCCACAGTCTTGCCTCTGAATGGCTTTTCTGACAAATTTGGTAAATGTCCAGATTGGAAGACCCAATAGCATTGATCTCAAGGACAGAGCCCTGCTTATCACCAACCACACCAGCCATTGGAGGGAACACGTATCTTTATGGTAGAATGAACTGATCAGTTCATTAATCCAAAAAGAGAAGTTTCTGGCTCTTAAAATGTGGTCCTATCTTTCTAATTATACTTTATGTAAGACAGTAAGAATATAGAGCCCCTTGGCATGGAATTCTATGACCCTCCTGGGGGTCTCTTGTTTGGAAAAAAAAGAGAGAAAGAAAGCATCGTTCTTTCCTATGATACTTCAGGAGTATAAGCACTTGTGGAAACACATCTAATGCCATTGTCTGTTGCACGTAGTAGGGCTGTGAGAGAGGTCTTCTGTGTGCTGATCATCTTAGTCACTCTTGAAAGATGATCTGTTGGGTATGGGCAGGAGAAATAAAAAAGGAAATCCCATAAAGGCAATGGCAGCAGCTGTCTGGTGAAACCCACTAGCCCAGGAAGAGACGAACAATAAAGACACACAGTCAAATTCTTGAAACAGCAGGAGAGCGTATTCTGGGTAGGATGCAACTCCCGAGACATCTGTCGATGACATCTACAGTCAGACATGCATCACTAGAGGGATCTGTAAATTAGATGGGGGGGGGGGACAGTTTAATGAGCTGCAAAGTGCTTCCTCCAGCCAGCAGAGAGAACATCTTCAGAACAGGGCAGAGGAATTCAGTTAGAGGGGAGAGTGGTGAGGTGAAGAAGTTGGGGAGAGGGTCTACCAGAAGGACCCCTTGGGAATCATAACCTTGCAGAAGGGGGTGGATGGAGTGAAGAGAGTTGTGCTGCTTTGTGTATTTTAAGGAGGTTTAAACAGGAGACAGGCAGAGGCCAGCACCTCTTAGGGAAACAGAGGAGGAAATGGTCCTTTCAAAAAAGAGAAAAATAAAAAGGGAGACCGGCTTCTAACACACAGAAGCCGGTTCCTCCCTCCTTTCCACTTTCATTTTAGAAGAAGCAGAGATAGCAGCCACCTGTTGTGGTCGTCTCTCCATGTGCCCTTAAAATTATTCTGAGACCTCAGCTTTCACACTTATATGGTGCTGAAACCTTTTTTATTTTCAAATGAAGTTTATGCATAGTTCCACTGGAATATAAGCTCTGTGAAGGCAGGGCTTTTTGTCCTGTTGCTTTTTCTTATGTCCTCCAAGTTGTCGCCTAGTAAGCACTCAATTCATATTTGTTAAATACATGAATGAATGAATGAGTGAATGATCGGTACTTAGCTGGGCTGAGAAGGATCATGACCTTTCTAGCACGTAGTCCCTTAGGGAAAGAACCTTATTTTAGGGAAATATGTAAATCACCTGGGGAAGAAGGCAACCAAGAGACAAGGAAAAGCATTGTGTGGGTACTGAACCTGAATTTGACAGTGGGGACCAGGGTAGCAAAGAGAGAGGGGGGAGAAGGCTGGACAGGTGAGTAACAGGGCTGACTATGAAAAGTCATGACCGATAGTCCTAAATTACAGGCCTTGTAGTACTGTGTGCAAACTCCTTACCACACCCCCAATTCTCCAGTAAAAACGGTCCATACACTTCAGTAAGCATGAGATTGGGAAGGAAAGGGGCTGAGTTCTATGTTATCTTCTCAAGCAAAAGTGGTTAAAGTTGTTAGCTGGTCCCTCATGTTGGTCATCTTCCATCCCTTCTGTCTGGCCCGGGAACTGAACAGCGTAGGAGCCGGCTGAAGAGGAGGAAGTAGGGAGAAAGAGAAGTGAGGGGCCAGGCATGTCCCGTGGGATAGGGAGGTTAATCAAGGGAGGGTTGGGTGCTCTAGTTCCATTTCTTGGCACCCAGAAGGAAAGACCAAGAAGAAGCTCAAGGTCATTCACGTATGGCTTCATTCATTAATCACGCACTCACTGGTTAAGTCCACGAACCACGCCAATAATAGACATTGGGCACACAACACTGAAAGGCATTGAATTTCCCTATAAGGTGTTCGCAGTCCAGAGCGAAAGATTCTCATATGATCAGAACATGGTCCTGCAACGTGCCAAGTGCAGTTCGCTCATTTATTGGTCAACTGTCCTGTGGCAGGCCCTGTTCTAGGCTCTGGAAATGTGTGTTAAAGGGGTATCATGGGAGTCCTGGGAGTGTGTGACCCCCAGAGTTCCCTGACTGCTCACTCAGGGCCCCTTTAAAGGCTGGAACCCCTTTATCATAGTGTTATTTTCCCCTACCACCAACGAACCCCAGAAAATGCAGCTGTGGGGTAGTAGGGACATCAAGAGGGCCTGGCCATGCAGGGGACTATCAGAAGCCATGACTCGGACCACACTGACCTTGAGGATGAATTCTCAGTGACAAAGGGACAAGCAGGCGGCAGTTTCATGGCAACTTGAACACAAGACCTGGACCAGTTTGAGGAAGGTGAGGGTGGTCATGAAGGTGGTGATGAAAACTATTAATAGATTTGTGACACAGTGAAAGGATCTTTGTGCTTAAAGGGGTCATTTAATCTTTATTTTAAAAGACCATAGGTTAGCATTTTCCAAACTGGGTCTGAAGAACACTTGTACGTGTACAGAAATTTTTTAAAAAGAAATTGTTCTATGTTAATTTTTGGTCTGTCAAGTTATACAAAATGAAACTAGCTTTTTTTGAATTCACAACTTCTCAGTGCCTTGGATGAGCTAAACTGCACTGTGGTGCCCCCCCAAATGCAGAGATTTTCAAATGTCTTGCTTGGGGCCTGTTGCATTTGGTGAGACTGGGTGTTCAGAAGAATATAGGCTGTAAAATGTATCTCCTGTGCTTCAGGACAGTTTGGCATGCCATAATTTATAATGGTACGTGTCCCCAGAATTGTCATGGAAAGAAACATGTCTTATGTGCTTAGAGTATGTGCCAAAGAAGAAGGCTGGGGTTGTGGAATCTAGAAAAGCAGTGTTCAAAGGGCAGGCACTGGGTGACTTTCCTTCGGTCCCTTTTATGATCATCAATAGTCTGGGACAATCAATTCCCTGCCTTGGCCTAGGATCTTCACCCAGCTTTTCCAACTCACAGACTGAAGGCTGTGTGTGGCCCAGAATGGCTTTGAATGTGGCCCAACATAAATTCGTAAACTTTCATAAAACATAAAAAAATTTGAGATATTTATTTCTTATTTTTTTGAGCTTATCAGCTATCATTAGTATGTGGCCCAAGAAAATTCTTTCAATGTAGGCCAGGAAAGTCAACAGGTTGGACACCCCTGTTCTACATAGTGCATGGCAGTGTCTGTCCAACCCTTTGCTAGAAGCCATCTGTCCTTCTGCTTTAATCTCACATGGTGGAGGATGGCCTCAGGAACACAGACAGCCATTTATGTGGCTTTCCTGCTACCTGCTGTAGCCTGCTCTAAGTGCAGGGACATGCCCCAGGGCATTTGCAGATGCTGCTTCTTTGACTGGCCTGAATATCCCTCAGGTGGGGACAGACCCATGCTCCTGGACCCCAGGTGGGGAGCCAAGGCTGAGGGTTACACCTTCCTGCTCCCCACTCCCTGCTGTAGTGGTAGGAAGCGGACACCTCCCCAGTCGAGAAGACCTTCTAACAATGGTGACTCCATGTGTCATCTAGAACTCAGATCTATCTATATATGTTTTAGAACTGCCATGCCCTTGATAGTAAACTCTATTTTACAGGAGTCACGATGCACAGAAATTAAATGACTTAACTTCTCGAAGCCTTAGTTTTCTACAACATGAAAACGGCAGGGAATGGGAAGCACTAACATGAAGCACTTAACTTACATGTTGTCACAGGCTGTCATCCCTATGACTCAATGAATCTTTGTGATGACAATGTAATGTAGATATTGACTGTTCTCACCTTCCAGAGGTTGCCTCTTGCCCCAGTGTTCTCAGTAGTAAATTAGTAAGTGATGCACTAGGGCTTGATGTCAACTGTGTCTGACACTTTAGCTCAAGCTCTTTCCCTCCATCATCCCATACAAAGGAAAACAACAACAGAGATTTGTCTTAGAAATCCTTGGTGTCTTCTCAAGTAAACTCTTTGTGGAAAGACTCAGTGCAGCTATTATAGCTCATGAACCAGACTCAACCACCATGACTGAGTTTATTGCTGGCCCTGCCCACTGAGTTACCTGGGAAATAATAGCTGACAATGATTGATTATTGAAGATTTAGGCTTTGTTCAAAGCACTTTCAATGAGTAGGAACTCATTGAATTCTCTGCACAACTCTGGGGCTCTATATCATTATCCTAATTTTATAGGTGTTTACAGTGATGCTCAATAGTGCTTTACAAACAGTGCCCCAGGCAGCGGCTCAGTTTGCTTTGAAGCTCAGATCTGAATGGTGGCAATATCACTTCAGGTCCCCTGCTCCTGACTAGCTTTGTTATATAGCAGCTTCTCCTGGTCTCTTGCATTATTTATGGAGCGCTGACAGTTTGCTTTGCATTCCTGGAGATCAGGAGCCTTGGGGTGACAGCGATAGAAGTCAGATTGGCAGGAGGAAGTGGCATCTGGGTCTTTCTTGTCAAAAGTTGGACGTTCCAGACACCTGGCTAGCTCAGAGGTGCAAAGCATGTACGGAGACCATTAAGAGCCCAGGGCTGGAGAAGAGATCGGTATCTCCCAGCCAGATCTGAAGTGTACTCAGCGCCTTCATTATGTAGGGCCTTGAAGGAAGACATCAGGAGGGCAGAGAAGAAGCAGGTTGGCTTTCTATGACAGTGAACTTGTCCAGGGTTGCCTCAGTCCATTCAGCACCAAGGAACATTGCAAAATTCCTTCTAAAAAAGAAACGAGTTATAGGGTAAAACTGCGCTGGGCTGTGTACGGCTCTGGAATGCATCATTCATATAACAGAGTACAGCGTGGGAGTCCAAGGGCTGCCATTCACACGGAGTGCAGTCTGAAGGATGCCCCCGGGAGTCTGCAAGTTTCTTACTAGAGAGCACATAACCTGAACTATGAAGACTCCTGCCTCCCCAAACTCCACCAGCTAGGCCTTGGTTAACCTTATCAGCCAACATCTCTCCAGATTAACCTCAGGACAAGGTAGCAGTGCAGAGAGGAAAATGTGCGCATGAATTCTGAACGCTTAGGTCCCAGGGTATGGAGAGCACCCTGTGGTAGACTCCAGCTGATTGAGGGACAGTCATGAATTCACTCATTCCATTTTCCACCCACTTTCCCCCTTGCTGACATGTACTGAGTGCTGCTCTGCCTAGCCCTGGAGCTGAGGATAAAACGGTCATGGTTCTTGTTCTCAAGGCCCGGAAGAACATTCAAACCAGCTCTGTGGAGCAGAAAGAGACACGTGACAGGAGACAAATGTACCAACTCCCGTTTGGACGCCAAGGAGGGCGTGATGAGGGGGCAGGGAGGAGGACCCGGGAGAACATTCCAGCAGAGGCAGTCCATTAAGAGGAGCCAGAGGGAAGCGCCCAGACGGCAGACCCTAAACAAATCCAGCGTGATGGCTACCATTTTATACAGGCTGATGCCCAGGTACGAAATGAGGGCAAGCCCCTGACAGGGCTTAGTAGGTGGAAAATGGCCACTTTGCCAGTTGCAGGTGTTCGAGGACTAATTCTGGGCAGTGCTGAGGATAGAGGTGCTTTCCTGACTCGGGCCCTGGTGGCGGGCAAAGCTGTTGGGAATCCTGAAAGACCCCAATGGACACATTCCTGAGAAATGATTGTGGCCCATAACAACCACTTTTCCTTAGTGAGCATGACGCTAGGCACTTTCCCTAAGTTCTCTACAACCTGCACAATTAGCCAGGGAGGCCGGCCTGCTAATTCTCGCTTGGGACTGGTGTGCTAGGGTTGTACAGGCAGGAAACGCCAAACCAGGAGGCCAATCACGCTTGTCGTTTCTCCATTTCCGCACAAGTACATCCTGAGTAAGCTGGGAGCTCGCCTCTGCAGAGAACAATGATCTTCTGGAGTTACTTCTCCGTGTCTTCCTATGGAAAGGTAGTGTGAACAATGTTGTCTTATGTTCATGGGGTAATTAAAAAGAAAAATTCGGTGTTTTACCATATTTCCAAAATGGCTTGACTTTACCAATAGAAAGCAGTGAACTTTACCTGAAAACAAAAAATACAAGTGTGGTTGCATTTTGACCCTGACCTACATCTTGTCGGTTTCTAGAAATAAAATGGAGAATTATTGGTATCCAATTGTATTGAGAGCTAAGAAGCCAAGCTCTCTAGTGGAATAAAAGGTGTTCCCCTTGATCCCCTCAACCTTGAACAGTTATTAATTCCTCTTTAACTCTCTCAATGAAAAAGCTTTCTTTTGACTGACTGAGGAATCTTTGGGATTATAAGTAATTACTGAGAGGCTTAAGGCCCACTTAACGTCTCTGATGATATCCCAAAGAGCACGTATTTGAGTCATTCATCTTTTGGGGAGCTTCGTAGGGCTTCTCTTCAATACATACCTCCCTCCCATCTTTGAGGAGGGGCTCTGTGAACCCATGAAAATAAAACTTTTATGGACAGTGTTTGTGGTTAATGACATTATAATCTTCCCATGGCAGTGGTATTAAGAGTTTCCTCTGAGGTTAGAGTGGTTATTTTGTCAAAAGAGTTACAATATCTGTGTGTATTAGTTTTCTTTGGCTGCTGTAACAAATTACCACAAATATAGTGGCTTGAAACAACACACGTTAATTGTTTTACAATTCGGGAGGTCAGAAACCTAAAATGGGTCTCTCTGGGCTAAACTCAAGGTCTTGGCAGGGCTGTCCTCATCTTGCTTCCTCCTCTAGGGGAGATTCTATTTCATTGCCTTTTTCAGTTCCCAGAGGCCACCCACATTCCTTGACTCATGGTCCCCTTCCTCCACCTTCAAAGCCAACAGCATTGCCTCTCTCACTATTCTATCACGGTCACAACTCCTGACTCTCTTGTGTCTCCCTCTTTCACTTTTAAGGGCCCTTCTGATTACATTGAGACCACCTAGATAATCCAGGATCCACTTTCTATCACAAGGTCTTTAACTTAACCGCACTTGCAAAATCTCTTTTGCTATGTAAGGTAATATAGTCACAGATTCTTGGGATTAAGACATGGGCATCTTTGGGTCAGCCTTATACATTGTGGGGGGGGGGCGCAGGAAACCGGGGAGAGGGAAATTATAAGGGTTTTAAGGTAAAGAAACAATTGACTTATTCTCAGCTCTTAGCTTGCTCTTCCAAGTTATGTCTTGAGGATCTTTCTGGAGAGTTTCCTTCTTAATTTCTCATACCCAGACTCCATGAGTTGGGGGCCCATGCCAGGGTCATGGTGAACACCGATTATTTCTCTGGTGATGCAGATTTTTTTTGAATCAGAGCTTAGGGGAATGGGGACCAACATTCAGTGAGGGTTTGCCATGTGCCTTGTTATTTTCATATTATTTTACTTAACCATCATGGCAAACTGATGAATTGGATACCTTTGCCTTCACTTTACGGATGAGGACATAAGCCAAGGGTGTGATGTAAACTGGCCAAGTTTCAAAGAAGCCAGTAAGTGGTAGAGCTGGGATTCGAACTTCATTCAGTCTGATTTAAAATAGGCTCTTTCCGTATTTCTGTCTGTGTTGTTACCAGAGGCCAAGGCCACATTGCTTGTCATTAGGATCACATCTGTCTGCCTGTGTAAATGGCAGGTCAGGGGACTTGGGAGGACTTCTAGGCATTGGAGAAAAGCTGAAATCATATTTCTTGGAAAACCCACAACCAGTTTTAAAACCAGGTTGCTAGTGCCTCTAATTTATACTAGCTGAAAGTGCTGAATCTTCCGTTCATCTGAAATGATTAAGATTTCGGTAACCAAGGGCAAATTGAAGAGTCTTTTCATTGTACAGAGAGAACAATAACACTGGCTATCCAGCCTCATCATTCACCTTAGGGAAGAGTGTGTGGAGGCACTGCTTGCATGTGCGTGGGCTAGGGCTTTATTTACTTTTTTCTTTTCAGTTTCTCTTCCTTCTTCCCTGGGGAGCCATTTTGTGCTCAATGGACATGAAAGAAGCAAATAAAAATAAGAGCTGTAAGCTTGTTTGGAATCACTAACTCCGAAGGTGGCTTCTACTACCTGGATGAGGTAGAAGAGTCATCCCCCAGGTCCCCACAAGGCCCTCAGTGAATGCATAGCTCTAGCAAGTCTGAGCCAAACCTCCCCGCCACCAAAGACTGCTCAGTTGGATTTGGAAAATAGCAGCATCTATAATGCTCGATGACAGTGTGGGCAAAGAGAAGAAGCAAAGCTTTGAGCCAATGGCCCCAAGAGGTGTGGGTTGGGCAGAAGACACAATATAGAAAGTATAGACCTCAGCTGACAAGGGAGAGAGAAAGAAAACAAAAGAAATTTGTCGTGCAGGCCAAGATGCCCCACATCCTGGAATGATGGGCAGGACCCCACCTTCACTGTCACCTCAGAGCTCATAAGTCCAGGTGAGCAGAGGCTCAGCAGGAAGGACACATCAGAGCCAAGGTGATTGCAGTGGTGTGGTTTACATTCAAGACCATTTTCCCACAAGCCTTTAGATTTGGGGTTCCCCTCACTCTTTCATTTTAAAGTTAGCAAACCATTGAAGCGCGGGCTCCACTTGCTTCATAAAATAGAAGAACAGAGTGGTGGATAAAAGATCGTTGCAACATCTTTGGCACTCTTTTTCTTCCTTTCGACTTGATTGAGCTCTGTGACTGCTTTGACCCACAGAACATATCAGAAGTGATGTTGGGCCAGTTTCAAGAACCAGGTCTGAGGATACTAATAGTTCCTTCTTGCCATCTCCTGGGACCCAGCCACCACACTGTGAGGAAGCCCCAGCAGCCCCTTAACAAGGCTCAGAGAGAGGAGCTGCGTCTCCCAACCAAGAGCCCTGCGGCACACACAGCTAGCCAGTAGGACCAACCTAGAAGCCACACAAGTGAGCTGTCTTAGAATTGGTCCCTTCAGCCTCCGCCCAGCTGCCTTGGCTGATGTATGTGCAGCAGAGACAGCTGTCTCCTCCAAGCTCTGCCCAGAGTGAAGATGCACAAGGGAGACAAAGGACTGTCGTCTAAGCCACTGTGTAATGTTAGACTATTTTGGGGAGTGGTTTCTTGTGCAGCAATAACAAGAACAGAGAAGACTGGGCTAAGTGAGGGATGGAAGTTACACTCTTTTAATGCAACCCCCGTGGCAGACATTAACAACCAGTCACCAAACTCAGTTCCTCATTGAGACCAGAAACCTTATTTCAGGCAGTCATTACCAATAGATCGGAGATGACATGAAAAATGCCACTATTTGTCATCTCTGGGCTAAGTAGTGACCGCTGAGGGGTATGGAAGAGGTATTAGAGATGCTATACCCTGAACTTGGGAGTTCTTTTAGTCACATTCCATTCTGGAGAGATAGAGTGACATCCTCCACCCAGGAGACTGCTGGGAAACAGATTGTGTCAGGAAACTGGAAGCTGTCACCCCTGCCTCTCTCCTGGCTGAGTTGGGTGTAGTGGTTGCTCTTGACTGAGTCCAGGTGGCCTTGGGGTCATAGATGAATGCATTTAACCATTCTCCACCCTTCACCCCTGAACCTGTCTAATGGATGTCTGACAGGTTGTACTAAGTGATTCTGTGACAAGTAATTGCTGTATTCTTGCCAGTCGTTTAAGGACATCCCACCCCTATCACACCTTACAGGGTGCCTGGCATAAACACATGCCTACTACCCAACTCAGCACAGAGCCTGGCACACAATGGGAGCTAAACAAATGCTCGTTACATTGATTTTGATGGCCTTATTTCCAAAATAGGTGCTTGATGAACGAGTGGTGTCTCTCCCTCCCTGAAAGATATCAAGTCCAAACAGAAGCATAATAGAGCCAGAGCTCAAAGCAAAATTATTCACAAATTCCAAGTGCCTCCATCCATGGGTTTTAATGAAAGTCATTCTGCAGATGAGAGTGTTGTAGTAATTACAGGCAAGCTAATATCTCCGCCATATGGTTTGAAAGCAGATCTGAATTCTGAAAGCCACTATCAGCAGTTCTATTTTCTGCGGCTGCTGCTTGGCACGCCACCCTCCCTGCCTGTCTTTGTCTCTCTTTCTGCTTTTTATCTCTTTCTTGCAACCTCAGATTCCCTCTCTCCCATACGATGCTCCCTCATGGCACCCTTTCTTCAAGTCCCACGTCACATCTTTAAAGCCTTTGGTAGCAAGCCTCTGGAGCAACTGAGAAGTAACCGTAGTGCCAGAACGGGTCGCGACAGAGCACCGCCCTGCGCTGACCCACTTGCCAAGAAAGAGAACCAAGGATGTCTGACCCCTTGCGAACGGACCGTGTCAGTGCCTCCCTCAAGCATGGGGCATGATTAAAGGGAAAGGACTCCAATTAATCTCTGCTACTGAGTCACCGGCATGCGGTGGTTCTCAGCACTGGCTACAGAGAATCGCCTCAGCCTCTATTAAGAGAGTATTGATGCCTGGGCCCCGCCCCCTCCGAGATTAGATTCTGAAGTAATTATTGGGGATGGAGTCCAAACCTCACCATCTACGAGCCTTTTCAGATGATTCTGATACAAAGTCAGGGTTCTCACCCCTCTGCTCTAGAAACTTCACCTGGGATAGATTGCTGTGGATCCAGTCTTTCCCTCTTTAGGTACCAGTTGCTCTTGGAAGTGAGACAGGACAAGCATCCACTCACCTACATGCAAGTATTTAATAAAATAACTGAAGCCTGTTTACCTTAAAAGGCATTCACAAGTGACCTGATAAAGTCCTATGAAAACTCCAGGAAGTGGGCATTAATTGAAATTAATATCTTCATTTTGTCAGTAGGAGCTAAGATACTAAGGTCACACAGAGAACATGTCTTCTCTCAGGTCAAGGCTACAGGGTGGAGCCAGACAGGGCTCGAGAGGGAACATTGGGAATGGGGAGCCCTTGGCTTTTGGAGACCTGCTTGCTGATTCAGAACTAGATGTTCAGAGGCAGCTGTGGTCTATAAGGAGGAAGTAACTACCACTTGGTAGAAAACAAAGCAAACTAAACCAGTTCGGCTCACCTGAACCTGAGGTTTTTGCCATCAGCCTGCCTGGGCCTCAGCCTATCTTATCTGTGACCTGGGGAGTATTCCCCCTGTTCAGGGTGCCTCGTGATGTTGTTCTGGAATCATGAGGGATTACATGTGTGCACTTGGGAAAACCCAGCGTGCTCTGCCCCTGTGAGGCAGTTTTTAGAGGGAGGGGTACCATGGAGCAGAAAGTCCTGTGACCCCGGTGTCAAAGGGCCTGGCTTCCTGTCCCACCTCTGTCTCTTGCTAATCACTAGACACCAACATGCTCTACCGCTGTATTGTTTGCAAAATGAAATGATAGTGGCAGCGCTTTCCCTAGAGGTGTGAAATACCAACGAGAAGCTTGTGGGAAAGTGCAGTACGAACTATTGCTCTTAAACGTGAAGTAATATTAGGATGACAGCCCATTGGGCCTTTCCAGACACAGCCTTTCAGTCGAACATTGCCTCATTTCTGGATTGTGAGCTCTTCTAAACGACCTGCATAATGTTCTCATCATTGTTCATAGCAGTGTACTTGTGCTTACAATGTGAATGCACTACTCTGCACTACTCTCTTGTAGTCCTTGTGACTGGCTCCCCGATATCTGTTACACCCCAACTCATCTGCCCGCACTATTCCCAGCCATCTCGTTCTGCTCACCAGTGACTGGCCTAGGAATTGGCAGGTGTCCCAGTCCTGGCCAGTGAAGTCTGCTGGGGTCTCTGCACCAGATGGCCTGGCTCACAGTGAGGACGCAGAGAAAGAACAGCTGCTTTCTACCTCTGGACATTGTGGCTCATGGATATGACACCAGGAACAGCAGCGTCATCTTGAGTCCACGAGCAAAGGTGTAGAGATACTTGGTGAGTGGCAGAGGGAAGACTTAGAAGGAACCTTAGACCCTTGAGACTCGTTGCGCTGTTGAATCAATCACTCTTGGAGGCCGTCCTACCTCTAGACTCCTTGTCTCCAAATATAATACACTTTTGTGTGTGTTTCAGTCAATTCAAGGTTTCTAAAATTGCTGAATCCGAAGGTATCTTAACCGACAAACCTTGTAATTTGACCAATAAAGTTATATGTCTTGATACTTATTTTTTCTTATTAATATTCTTTGTAAAAAATAACTCCTATCCTCCCTATTATAAAAGGGATGATTGTTAATGATAGTAGACTTAGCAAATATGGAAATATTTCATGCAGAAACTATAAATCATAACAGGCTCCCTCCCAGCTTAGAGAAAGCCACGGCTAGCATTTTGGTCAGTTTCTCCTTGGCATTTGCTTTTATTTGTGCGAAAAGTTTGGAGAAAGGAGGAAACTCACAGTGAGTTTGCTGGACTGTGTCCTAGAAGGAATTTGGAAAAACGAAGAAGGGTGGGAGCAACTCTGGGAAGCCCGTTGGAAGGAAATACCAAAGAGTGCAAGAGGTTTGGGGAGAGAGAGAAGTAGAGAGGACATGCTCACTGACAAAATATCACCTTCACAATTTTCCAAAGTCCGGGCATGGCCCCCACTCTGGCTTCCCTTGCCATGTTAAGGAAGAGGGGCCTTTTCTTTTCTACTGCCATCGCCTGCCCTGTGGGCTAAGCCTGGCAGAGACTAATCGCAACCCCCCTGTCTGGAGGAGGCGACCCCTGGAGCCGGCCGGTGCCTCGTGCATTTTGATCAGCTTGCCCAGCGGCATCTCAGTGATCTCATTAACGGAGGTGAGAGCTGTGCTTCCAGGAATCAGGCCATGAAACTTCCATGATGCTCAGAATGCAGAGAAAGGCAAGAATTGTAAGACTTGGTTTATGGCGGAGGTTACAGACTCACAGCTTCTGAGCCGTGTGTGACCCACAAGTGCCTTTGGTGGTAGGCTGCACAGAACCGAACAACTGGGAGACGTTAGATACATGTGCAAAGTTCACTTTCTTTTTCTTTCCTTTAAACATGAAGATGTGGCAACGCTGAGCTGCATTTCAACAGAGGAAGACATTAGCTGGAGGGGACTTGGCTCTTCTCCCGGGACACATGCTCATGCATTCAGCACACTCCCGTGAGGGGAGCAAAGACCAACATCTCACCTACTTCCTTCTTTCCGTGACCATCCTGGTCCCTGTGGGAGGAATTTGAGTTTTCATTCTCTGAGGTCTAGTCACCTCACGTGCCAGACTTGATCAATTGGCATTGGCTCCTGAAGAGCTGGTTGTGCTGGAGAAGGTTCTGGGCTCATTAGAAAAGAGGCAGTATTGATTGGTAATGTCTGCTGTGGGCACCAGATGGGGTGCTCGCTGTCAGCTGTAGTCTAAAGGTCAATCACTAAACATTTTGAGAAGACTTGTACAGCTTATTAAGTCAGGTACGAAGTAGTTTCCAGAATAGTTTGGCAGAAACAGTGGGCCAGCTTCCCTGAGTTCTAATTCGGATTCTACCATGTCCTAGGCTGGGCAGGATGACTGACATTCCAGTTCCCAGTTTCTTCACCTGCAAACTGGGGTTAGCGATCCTTCCTCTAGCTGCATCGCCGGGTTGCTGTGGGAACCAAGTATGATGCTGCCTAGAAGGGCCGGGAGAACCGCAAGAAGTATGGCTGTTACTGTTCTCTTCTATGGATTTTGTTGAAACTCTTCCTGAAGAGTGCTCACCATTTAGCAAAATTTGGAAATGGGCCTCAGCCCAAGACAACTTGCAGGTGTCACTTTTCTTTGAGTTTCTGAGTCACTGAGAAAATGCTACAATGCACATTTTCTTGTATTCGAATGTGGACTGTGGGGAGAATCTCTGTAGACTATGTCTGTGTGAGGCCTACTTCCTGATTTGAAGAGAGGAGTGTTGGGAGTCAGTTCAGGTGCTGACCTCCCCTCTTTCCTCACTTTCTATTCAATATTATAATGACCAGAGTCATAATAAGGGGAGATGATATTTTCTAAGTGCTTACTACTAGTGAAAACATGTCAGAAGGATTCTCTCATTGAATCCTTACAATAAACCTCAAAGCCTTTTCTCATCTCCAGGTTCCAGATGAGGAAACAAAGGCTCAGGAAATAAGTTCCTGTTCAGAGTTCATGGCTATACAATAACAGAGCTGTGATGTTATAATTATGGTCACCACTCACACTTATTGCACGTGCACAGTGTACCTGGCACTATCGTAAGTGTTGACACGCACTATTTCATTTGATCTTTGAAGCAACAAGGTCAGGGATGTTCTTTACTCTCCATGTTTTTGTTCCATAATAAAAACTAAGGCTCAGAGTGGTTAATTAGTTTGCCCAAGGTCACCCAGCTTGTGTGACTCACAGGCAGGCAGGCTGACTCCAGAGCCCATTTGTTGCCTTGGCCTTGAGCCCAGGACTGCCGGACCTGAGTCTGCATTCTGCTTACTCTCCTCGCTGGCCTGTGTGGTCTGTCTCTACACTGAGCAGCTTCTAGGAAGGAATGGAAAGGGATCGGAAGCACGAAGAGCCATGAGCAGATCCCTGGAGGAAACAACAGTTTGGGGATCCTTTGTGGTCTCTGAAGGCTTGTAGGCACTCAGCTATGTAGACGCCTTAGCAAGGTCAATGCCATCGATACAGCTGCACATCAGATTGCAGGTGAGTGGTCATTCTGTCCCTGATAATATGGAAGATGAATTCTCAGAATTCTGCTTGTGAGGCAAAGCCAGAGAACTATTCTTTCTTTGGGGGGATTTTTCTCCAATATCTATTGTGCAAGAAAGAAACATTGAGGACTGGCAGGGGCACCCACTAGCATCTGTGACACCCACCTGGGTCCCAGCAGCCACCTCCCAACAAGCAGTGGCTTAGAAGAATCCATTCCAGCTCAGGGACTTAAAGCTGAGTCTCACAGAGGTTGAGTTTCTCAAGAACACGGTCTGGTTGGTGTGAGAGCTGGTCTAGCATGCAGATTTTTTGACGTCCACTGTTCTGCCCTTTGCTTCCTACACATGTGGACAGATGGGTGGACCAAGCCCTGTTTCCTGAGGTCTTCCAAAGGGCACCATCCATTTGTGTGGAATAACTCCGTTCTCATGAGCATATTGGGAGGCCTTATCATTATGCCCATTCTACAGATGAGAAAATCAAGATGCACAGAGGTTGGAAACCCTTTCCACGTTCACATAGTCAATGAGTTTGGCTTCAAGCCCCTGCTCTTAAGCATTATGCTGGGTGGCTCCTTGGCTCTTTGCGACAGTCACCTGAATCTGGAAAACAGTCAATGGTGTGAAGTAGGAGTTAGCAGGAAAGGCAAGACTACTCTTGAGCTTCTGATGAGAATGTGCTGCTGCTGATGTGACCACAACAGCACCCAGGGACATCTGCTGGCAGAGAAAAGGCTCTGCTGCTTGTCCAGTGGGTGAGTGTGTCCGTAAACACTCTCACCGAGGATGTGGATTCACGGAAAAGCCTTGATTTCTATGCCCTGCTGAAAAATATTTTCAATATTCAACTCTGGGAAGATTTAATGAGCTAATAAAGTGAGCTGGAGTACTTAGCAGAAGGTGCTATTTAAGTTCAAGAGATAAATTGTCTCCCATGTGTCTTTTCTGTGAAAGGACTCTCATTTCATAATAATGAAGCACACAGTGTAATGGCCCTTTGGCACAGAAGTGCAATCCAAGGAAGCCGTGTTCTCTGGAAACATGCTTCTCTCCCGTGCTTCTCCCTCTTAAAAGGCTGAGCTGCAGCCGAGCTGATGGGGCAGTTGTTTGTGGGTGGCAGCTGGCCCTGGGTGTGAATGCAGGAATCAGCACGGGCTCTGCCTCCAGGCCAACAGCTCTGAGGTGTGTTTGTGAATGGCATACCTGGTTGTGTAGAAAGCATAGAAGAGGCCCAGGGACCAGGGCAGGCCAAAAGCTAGCTGCCATTCCCTTCCTCCCACTGATCCTGAACTTCGTGATTAATGTCTTTTCTCTTTCCCCGAGGGGATTTGCATTCTGTTTACCTGTGGGTAACCCTTCATTATTGCCGCCCTCCTGTTCAATTCTAGCCACGCCACAGACTGAGATATGTTTATTTTATTATTTCCTGAGCCTAACGCATGTGCTGAGTGGTTCATAAAATGAAAATGAACTCTTTCTCCCCAACTGAATGTTTGTGCTTTTATTGGGTGTTTTGTTTTAAGAAAAGCCAATATGAGTAATTCCAAAATTGCAAAAGGGTACTTAAGGGGTGATTTATTTGTTTTATACAAGGAGCTATCTCTGAGTTATTTAGAAGGATATGTTCAGCTCTGTGATGAAATTATTTGCTTGACTAAAATTCAGAACATGTACAGTCATACCTTGGTACTCGACTGCTTTGAAACTTCTTAAATTTGGTACTTGCCACATTTTGATGTGACAATTTTGTCACAGTACTTGTCATTTGTTTGGTACTTGTGCCTCCTGGAACCAATGAACAATGAGTACGAGGGTTCCATTGCATTATTTCTTAGGTCATTTTGGGTGCTCGTCATGCCTCCCAGAACCAATTAACGATGAATACAGGGATAGCACTGTATAGTACTTTGTGTTGTGGGTGCTCAGTAAATATTTTGATGATGTTGTAACTCCAGCTCTGACACGGGGCCAGGTAGGTAAGAAGTGCTTACAAAGTATTAGTTGAATGAATGAATCTTTCTCTAAGTGCCAGATTTATGTTTCCTGCTATTTATTGGACACCTCTGTCTTGATATCCTGCAGCAACCTCAAAGTTTACACACAACACTTGATCTCATTTCTTTCCCTGAAATATCGTATCTCCTTTTCTGTGAGCAATGTACGTGGTCAGTGACCAGGGAGACCGGTTGGCCTTCTTTGGAATTATGGCTTACTCAACTACTGATTTGAAACCTCTCTTTGACTCACTTTCTTCATCTGTAAAATGGGTGTAATAATAAAAATGCTTATAGGGTTGTTGTGAGGATTGATTTAGAATGGTTAACATGGGTCTGACACAAAACATAGAGTAAATGTGAGCTATTATTATTTCTAATTTTAGCCAAGTACCTGGTTAGGAACTTTGTCAAGAGCTTGGTTGTCAAGCCCACCTTGTGTTTTCTCCCAAGCTAACCTAACTTCATTTCACCCTAATGCCACCAGAGTTCAAGTGATCCTCAGTGCAAATCTTGATCCCCATGCTCTTCCAACACAATTTCTGAAAGGCCAGGATGTTCTTTCTAGTCTGGTCATGTCCCTCCCCACTGCTTGAGCGCCCACCTTAATACAGTTGTCCAGGCCTTTGCTGAACTGCCTTTGAGCTCTGAACCTACCTTCGCAGCCCCTCTTCGGCCATCCCTTGCCTCTCCCAGTCTCGGTTCTCTAGCCACACAGTACTCTCTGCTGCTTCTGGAAAATATCACTGACCACCCATCTTGGCCTTTCTCACCTGTCTTTATGGACTCCCTTATCTTTGTTTAACCATTTAGATCAGGGTGTCCAACCTTTTGGCTTCCCTGGGCCACACTGAAACAAGATGAACTGTCTTGGGCTACACATAAAATACACTAACACTAACAATAGCTGGTGAGGTAAAACAAAGTCACAAAAATGTCTCATGATGTTTTACGTTTACGAATTTGTTTTGGGCCACATTCAAAGCCATCCTTAGCCACATGTGGTCACCTGCGGGTTGGACAAACTTGATCTAGATGTGTTTTCCTTGGATACAATTCAAGTCCTATAGAAAGAATTGCTCCTTCATACATACTTCACAGAACCTGATTCCTAACTTGATCATAGCACCTACAATTTTGCATTAAGTGCACTTATTAGTGTGCCTGCCCCTCCCCACCTGCCTTGCTCCCCCCTGGATATGAGCTTCTTGGGGTCAGCAACTGTAAACAATGAGATCTTTCTCGATCCATTGTTGTGTTATCGCGGCCTAATACATGATTGCAGTTCAATACATTATTTTTTCTATTTTTCTAATTATAAAATTAAGGAAAAAAAAGAAGAAAAAGAAGGAAGGAAGGGAGGAAGGAAAGGAGGGAGGGAGGGAGGGAGGAAGGGAGGGAGGGAGGAAGGAAGGAAGGAAGGAAGGAAGGGCGAAAAAAATCTTCACAGGAATAAAGGACTTGGGACATGAAAGTCCCCCATCATCTCCACACTCAGTGCTAACTCCTGCCATGGGTTACAGAATTCATTTAAGGCACCTGCCTCATGAGCACTGACACAAACAAGGGTTTTAAAAAATGTAATGGGATTAAATAATCATGATGACACCTTATCAAACCCACACACAGGGTTTCTGGGGTTTTTTGTTTGTTTTTGTATAAGAGGTAAACTTGTACTGTGTTTAGATAAAGACTTTAAAGCAATCACATTTCTGTTTTAAAGAAAACATAGAGGCATTTATTTCTATGAGAAGCAATACTGCTATTCTGTAATGCCCTCTGTTTTTATATTAATGAGGCTGCCCATCATAATTTCTCCTTTTCACTTGAAGGAACACAGCACAGAGAGACGATGGGGATATTAATTTCTCTTTTGAATGTAAGGGGAAAGCGCACACTTCTACCAAACTTCCATGTAGCTTTGAAGGCAGAACGATTTTTCACTTGGAACCCAAGCGGAATTTCACAGACGCTCAGCGTGGTAACCCCTCTCTGAGCTGCTGCTAAAGGCGAAGTATAAGTCGGGAAGGATCGGGGGGCTGCGCGCGCATGCATTTCCCAGGCGGCCGTGCGCGGGGCGGGCGGGGCCTCCGCGGGGTGGGGCGGGGCCTCTGGTCTCCTTTATGCATCGCTCACAGGCTCCCTTTTTGATGCTGCCTCCTCCTCTCTGGTGTTTCCAAAGCTGAACCGATCGTCTGATTCTTCTTCACTTGCCCCCACTTCCCTTAATTGTCTCCTTGGAAGCTCATTTTGTTGTCTGGCCCAGAACGGTTTCAAGGCACATGCTTTTTTTCTGTTTTGTTTTTTTGACAGAGAATGAGAGAGAGAGAGAGAGAGAGAGAGAGAGAGAGAGAGAGAGAGAGAGAGAGAGAGAGAGATACAAAGACAGAGAGAAGGGGGCGGGCCCAGAGCAGTCTCCATAGTTGCACATAATTGGTTTCTCAACATAGTTTTATTCCACAGGTGGGCGAGGGGCTGCACAGGGCAGGAGCGGGGCCCAGGTCTTCACCCCCGTGAGAACCAAACTGGGGGCACTTCCCAGTTCAGCACATGGGTCCACACAGGCTGGGGCCGGGATTCGATCCTCGGTCCCCGGGGCTGCAAAGTGAGCACTTAACCCACTGAGCCATCCCGGCTTCCCACAAGGCACATGTTTTAACCTGATGGTTTCCTTCCTTCCTTCCTTCCTTCCTTCCTTCCTTCCTTTCTTCCTTCCTCCCTCCCTCCCTCCCTTCCTTCCTCCCTCCCTCCCTCCCTTCCTTCCTTCCTCGCTTCCTTCCTCCCTCCCTTCCTTCCTTCCTCGCTTCCCCCCTCCCTCCCTCCCTGCAAGGGCCAGGGGTGTGACTCAGGGGTTTGGAGCCTCTCAGAGGTGTCAGGCCTCGGCTGTCCAGACCCGCTGGGTTAACTGAAGCCTCCCGCATGGCATGCTGGGAAGGACATCCTGCTTGAGTGTAGATGTCCCCGCTTGGTCCCCCTCCTCCCTGTCCCCTTTTCCTCCTGTCTACCAACAAATAAAGGAACCTGAGACATAATCTCTGAAAGAAGAGACTTCTTTGGCCTTGATTGTCACACTGGCCTGGAGCCAAGCTGAGCCTGCCTCCAGGGAACCCAGGAGGGCGGTCACTGGAAGGCAGCCAACCCCTCTCCCCCCCCACCAAAAGTGAGGTCATTAACCACCCCACCAACAAACTCTCATGTGCTCTGACTTCCTTTCATTAAAGGAAAAGTTAAAAGTCTTCTAAGATATTCTCTAGGTAGGCTGACCAGATGTACTGTTTTAAATGGGACCAAAAACTGAACTGTCCCTTTTACAATGGTACGTCTGGTCAGCCTATCTCTAGGCTACTAGTAAAGCTCCAGAACACCTTATTCACACATGTAACAACATAGAGAGAGAGAGAGAGAGAGAGAGAGAGAGAGAGAGAGAGAGAGAGAGAATGTGTGTGAGAGAGAGAGAAAGAGAGAGAGAGAGTATGTGTGAGAGAGAGAGCATGTTTACAACCTGGCTAGTCTCCTAGGTTGAAGGTCTCCTCAGTTTCTGAAGGTAACACTTATCAATTTTAAGCAGGTTTTAATGTTTTTACTACTCATGTACATATGCATCTACAAACAGTATCATGTACCGTTTAATATGCTATACTATTTTATAAATAGCATCTCATTGTATGTGTCAAATACTTCATAAATATAATCACAAAGACGGTATGTCCCTTTCTGTTTATGCGCTTCTCTGATCATAATGGTCTCATGGAAGGGGGTTTAATGCCTTCACACTAGATAGGCAGCAGATGCCAACCATGAGGGAATGAAGGTGCTCATTTATGATTTTTTTAAAATTGTACAAAGGGAAAGTAAAAGAATGTAAGTGCAAGCTTAGCCGTAAAAGAAGTGAAAACACTTGCAATATGGGGATGGGAGTGGACTCCTTTCACTTGTAACCCAGGAGGTCTGCACAAGACCACGGAAGCTTCTGCTAATTTGAAATTCCACCAGCTGACACATAACACGCTGCTGGGTTATTGAGGAAAGGTCTTGGCACCGTAAGCAGGGGAAATGAAACTTTGCATTTAGCAACTGGCTTGCAGATTTGATATAACCCCCTCCCCCTTCCGCCTTTCAAAGGGGGAAGAGCAGGCTGGAGTTAGATGTGAGCAGCGTGCATTGCCTAGTTGACAGCAGCCGATCAACAGCGAACGTCAAATTAACTAAATGAAAGCCACAAAGAAATAAGATTTTGGCAAATGACAAAGCCATTTGTTGAGCAACATTACTTCTACTTCAGCTAAATTCTGTTTTGAATTAGCATCAGGATGTTTTTGTTGAGGCCATTTCGGAGTTTCTTTCCCTTGTCAGGAATTATATCCCCCCTGGTGAGGGGCGGAAAACCCCAACATACCTATTCCTCTGCCTGGGACCCCCCCCCATCTGCATGCCCCTCAGTGCAAAACTACCCCGGCTCTGAGGACAACCCAAGCCCTTTACCACTGCCACCATTGTTCCAGACCCCAAGCATTTAAAACCCTATTACCTGAAAGAAAGGAATTGGAATGCCTTACAGTGAAACAAAATTCTATTCCCCCTAAATCACCCAACTTAAAAAGGAAGCTACTCAGTTTGGTCCTGAGCCAGTTTGCCCTCAACCCCCTACTTTTCCCTCTTGATTTTTAAGCAGAAAGACACCCCAAGTCAGATTCCATAGGGCTGTGGTTAGGAACGAGACTAAAATCAAGAGAGGACTCGTAGCTTTTATGAGGTTCCAAGTTCATTTACATCTTTCCTCCAACACTCAGCACTTGGCCTTGGGGAAGCTTGCCTGGCGCCCTCTGTGTGCAGCCTGCAGCCGAGTTACCATCACCAGGATTAAATTCTCCTCCAAGACAGGCTCCGCCCAGGATGGAAGAACAAGTGTGTGAATTCAGTGAGTAGCTACCTCGTATGGCCTGGGCCAGGAGAAGTGGCTGCTCCGCTCTCTCCCTCCTCCATCTCTCCCCTCCCACTTTCTTTGAAAGGATGGGCCCCCCACCCACCCACCAGGCCCCAGAGGCAGGTGTGGAGAACAGTGGACGACACAGGGGAGAGGGAGAGAAAGGGATAGTGACTACTGGCAGGAAGGGGTCAAGTCCCCACCGCTCCTGAAATAATTACCATCCCAAGCTTCGCTGGCCACTACCATTGAACAGTGACTTTCCTAACAGGTATGGGTGATGGAGACAGACACCACTTCCCAGTGCAGCTGAGGCAAATCAACTCGGCCCAGAACAAGGCAGAAAATCCAAAGCCTTTTCCTACCACCCCTCTCCCTTTCTTTCAAGGCGATAACAAAAGCTGGTAGTAGTGAGGCCTACCACGTGTTGCTCACGGGGCTAGTTCTCTCAGAGATATTAATCCACGGAAGTCTCCATTTTACACACAATTCAGGAAACTGAGGCTCAGAGAAATTAAGGGACTGCCCAAGGCCCATGGTGGAGCCCAGTCTTCTAAGCCTCTGGTTACCAGCCCAGCCCTTAGGTCAGGGCAAGACGACCCCTGCCCTGGGCCCAGATCTTTAGAGAGGTTAGAAAGCTCTGCCTACCCAGGGCCCACTTTCCCCCTACCCAGTCCCCTTATATTCTAGACTATTATAAACCAAAATACCCAAAGAGGTGCAGAAAAAGAGATTCCTTTTGATGAAAGTTTGCAAAGCAGAGCAATGCATCTTAGTTGCTTCAGTGTGAAGCTGAAAATGGGCTCCACAGAGAAGAAGCAAAGGGAGGAAACTGACTTTTCTAAAGAAAATTCCTGCCTAGGTGCCCAATTAGCCCAACTTTATGCCCATGAGGTTTCTAAATTTGTACAGTTCTGATGGGCCTGAAGAATCATGCCGTTCTGATCAGCCAGCCAGCAGTTCGCATTCTGATTGGTGGTTCTAGAGCAGTTTTGATTGGTCAGTAAAGATGCAAATGAGGGTATAATTGTGCACTCTTCATTGGATGGGACAGGTTCCAGTCCACTGTTTCACAGAGGAAATCAGGGCTTCCCTGCAGAGGTTAACT
Source organism: Craseonycteris thonglongyai (assembly GCA_004027555.1). NCBI lineage: Eukaryota > Metazoa > Chordata > Mammalia > Chiroptera > Craseonycteridae > Craseonycteris > Craseonycteris thonglongyai. Next base: position 42,156 of record PVKE010003245.1, read on the forward strand.
AAGCCAAGAGTTCTGTCTGAGGTTCTTCCCTGAATCCAGAGTACATGAGGAACCCTTGTTAGCAAATGGCCGCTGGACTCATTATTTATACAAATTGGGCCCTTACTTGACCATGGGGATTCCATCTCAGCAGACAAATTCCTACTTGAGGTTCGCATCAAATAGATCATCTCCCGGTCCACGCTATTCTCCAGATACCCGGGCTCTTGGAACTCTCTGAGCAGAAGACTTCAGCTGGGTTGTGAGGCGTAGCCATTAAAAAGACAGGCTGCCCAGTTCAAACAGAATTGCAGAAAAATAGCAACTAACTGTTTAGTGTATATACACCCCATGAAATATTTAGAACATACTTAATGCTAAAAAAATGGTTCATTATTTATCTGAAATTCAAATTGCTCTGTATGTCTTCTGACAACCGTAGCCCCAGCCCACTTCCAGAACCTGGAGGGTGTTTTCCTGGTGGTTATTTGGGTAAGATGTGCACAGAGCTGAGACATGCACACTTGGGTATTCGAACGCATTCATGCAAGGCCTTCTCGGGAAGAAGGAGCCCGAGGAAGAAGAGAAGGGGCTGTGACTAGTACGCTTCACATGTGTCCTTGTTAGGGGTGTGCCTGCTCCCCAGGACCCTCTAAATCACTGATCACTTTATTCTCTAACTCACTAAATTTTCATTTATTATTTTCATGGTCAATTGTGTTCACAGAACACGACCTCTTTTGTTGTCTTCACCTCCACCTTGATCTGAGGTGAGGTGCTAGGCTGAGCTAGTCAGAATTCCAGTCTAAAAGATATGTACAGGCTGATGGAGTAAGACAGCCCGGACTTCTCAGTCTATGAAATGGAAAAACTACTGGACGGGAGGGTCAAAGTTTTGGGCGTTCCTGTGGAAAACGTGCCTGACCAGGAATAAGATGCTTCAGCTCTCTGAGGTCTTTCTTTTTTATTTTTTTAAAATTTTATTCATAACACGTGAAACATACCCCAGCCTCCTGGAGTGGGTGTGAGGGTAAAATGAACTAACACACGGGAGTATCAAAGTACTTGGCAGGTGGCAGGCCTCATAGATGCGGTTGAGTCTGAATGGGCAGAACCAGACACTGGGCCTTCTTTGGCTCTTGCTCAGCTGGACCACCCACACATTTGCAGCCTGGGGGCCCTTGGCTTTTCTGTGAAGCCCATGAGGAGATGGCTCCTGAGTCTTGGAGCAGGGATGCCACCTTTATCCAACTGACTGGGAGCATTTAGATAAATGAACCCAGGGGCACGGCCTTCTGGAATCGCCCGACTCTAGGTCTGCCACTCAGAATTACTCTATTCCACCAAAACTGTGAGACGGCTTCTGTCTACAGGGCAAGGACAACCCTGCCCAGCAAGATAGCGCTTTGTTGTTCATCAGAACGGAAGTCTGAGTTATTCGCCTGCATGTTACTGAGAATGCTAACATCAAGTCTTACTAGGAATTATTAAATAAACAAACAAAAAGCAGACTCCTGTCCAGGGCCAGGTTAATGCTCGCTCTTTATCACAAATAGCAGACTATGGAAAGAGAACTGCAGGTTGTTCCTACAAATGACACAAAAATGTGCCCAGTACTTCCCCAGCCTCCTCTAGATGGTGTTCACGACTTCCTTCCTTCCTTCCTTCCTTCTTTCCTTCCTTCCTCCCTCCCTCCCTTCCTCCCTGACTTCCTTCTTCCCTGTCTTCCTTCCTTCCTTCCTTCCTCCCTCCCTCCCTTCCTCCCTGACTTCCTTCTTCCCTTTCTTTCTTTCTTCCTTCCTCCCTCCCTTCCTGTCTGCCTGCCTGCCTGCCTGCCTGCCTTCCTTCCTTCCTTTCTTCCTTCTTTCCTTCCTTTTTTTCTTTCTTTCTTTCTTCTTCTCCCGCTCCCTCCTTTTCTCCCAGCAGATTCGAATCACTTGTGAGCAATGCTCAGGAACACCTTTGAGAGGGAGGTGGCATGTTGTGCTGCAGAAAACACAGTCTCTGGGGTCAGAAAGGCTTGGTCCACGACACCAGCTCTGTCATTGCCTGGCTGTGCGATCACAGGTAGGCTACTTAATTTTTCAGCCTCAGTTTCTTTGTTAATGGTGATTTCTATGAATACAACCGGCCTTTACGTAGCACAGTGCCTGGCACCTAGAAGGTGCTCCTTGCATGGCAGCCATTCTCATTGTTGAAACGATGCTTAACATATATAAATGAGATTATGCTTTATGCTCCATAAAACATAAACAATGGAAGGGCATACTTTCTGAAAGATTCTCTTTGCAAAAAGAACAGTTTCACAAAAAGGGGAAGTCAGCCCAAGGGGTAACGCCGGGATTTCCTCTTGCCTTGAGCCCCCAGGGGGAATGGCTCCTTGGAGTCGCTGGTGTTGCTTTTCTGTCTCCCACTTGGTTTGACAATGTGGTACAACGCCTTGCTTCTGCTGCCTCATTCTGCTAGTCTGTCCCCACCTCCTCTGTCCTCCACTGATTTGGATTCCATTTGCCTGTACCCATCCCTGGTTACCTGCAGGACCAAACAAGTAGGCCACGATAATGAAGAAATCGCAGGCGCATACCTTTCAGATGGTATAATCACCCCTCTGTTTCGTACTGGTGCCTGGACAAGCTTCCTGCCCCGTCCACCGTGCAAACAGTCCCACCCACCGCAGGTGAAAACAATCCTGCTTTTCACAGCTGGAGCGGCCTGGATTTGTGAAGCAGAAGCCTTTCAATTATTCAGGAGGCTGCTGTCTTTTCTTTCGTCCAGCTATTCAGGGGGTTCTGCGTCCGCGATGATAAATTCGGTATGTGCTGGTCTTAAAGCTTGGTCTTGATTGCTGTAGAGCCATCCTGCTCAGTCTGTCTCTCAAACGTGACAGTGAACACGAACAAGAGAAACGGACAGCGCTTTGACAGAGAATTAAGTACAGAGGGAAATTTATCTTCGAAAATGTTTGATTCACTGCGTCGCGCCCATACTAAGGGAGTGCTTACTTTCATGACAATCTTTCTCTTCCAACCCAAAGCTGGCAGAAAGATTTTTGAAAGACAAAACAAAACAAAAAACCCAGCAACGTGTGTGTCATAAAGACATTTATTTCAAGTAATTTCAGGTAAATGTCCTCTCTCTATCCCACTCAAATAGTATCTATCTCCCCTCTCTTGAATATTTGCAATGGAGAGTAGGCTACTTGTTTGCTGACCAGGAAGCTATGCTCTCCTGTTTCAGGGGAGAAAGCAACTGAAGGTTGAGGTGCAGTCTTCAGCATCCTCGACAGATTCTTGGCAACTGCGACTTCATGTGAAAACGAAGAATAAAACCCGTTTTACCGCAGGCAAATTGATGTACACAAGAGTGAAGTTCTTATGGCATATTTCTGGTCACAAAAACATCACCACACTTCTAAATAAAGGCCCTGAACGCTTCTACTATTAACCACTGAAATAAAAGGGAGCTCTACATACACTTAAGGGAGATAAATGAAAAAACGAGTAAGAATTATTTTCCAACTCCCTTATTCCAGTTCCGAGTCTCAGGCAGCCAGAACTTCTCTGAGCAGCTCCGAGTTCCAGAAGGGAACTCACCCTCCACAGGACACCCTTCCATCGCAGGGTGCACACACACACACACACACACACACACACACACACACGTGTGCACTCTGGGACAATGCAGACACGTGCATACCCTTGGGAGGAAAACGGAGTACCTGGAGAAGACCCATGCAGACATGGGGATAACGTACCCACACCACACAGTGGCCCCGTGGGAATCCACGTTTTCTTGTTCTCATGGACAACTTTGATTGAAATGATGCTATTCAAGAAGCAGTATACTAAGGAGTCCATGTTCTCCTTGGAGAAAGGACGGATTTAGCCCAGGGGGCATGTGGTTTTCTTTAAGAAAGCACATCCTGACTGCTGGTGGTAAGATTTTTATTGAACTCCCACCAGCTGTCTCTCTGCTTGTGCTGAGTTCCAAGAACTCGAAAATGACACCTGGTGATTTCTCTTGGCTTATTCATTCAACAGGTATTCATTGCGTGTCTACTATGAGATTTGGGGTTGGACAGTGGTCTGTAGAATCTGATAAAGATATCAGGCCCTGTCCCTGGAGGGCCTAGAGTCAGGTGCAAGAGGCAAGCACTAATTTTTAAAAGTCACACAAACTCTAAATTTACACACTGTGATAAATGCCTTGTTGTAAAATAACTGCAAAATGGAGCTTCTGATAAGGAATCTAACAGTGGTAAGTTGGCCAAGTCATGAACTGGGTAATGCTATTGTTTTTTGCATATCTCAAGCCTTGCCCAGTGCTTGGAACATTGTTGTTTATTGTATAAATGAAACCACCTTTAATGAGGTGCTTTATTTTTGCTCAAGAGTCTCTCATTTTAACAATTAAAAACTTGTATATACTGTCTGTTCAGCACCTTGCATGGGTCAGGCACTGTTCTAAATTCTTTGTAGTATCCTATTTGTTTCTCCCTCAAAAATCCAAGGTAGGAAGTAGTGTTATGCCTTTATTATCTAAAATCAGAAAATCAAGGCACAAAGAAGTCAAGCCTTTGCTCAAGGTCACATCGTTATGAGGTGGGAGAGTCTGGATTTGACCACTGACCCTGGGACTTTAGAATCTTATCGTCCACCTCTGTGCCACGCGGCAGCTCATGAGTTAGTGAGCTTATCCTTGACTGGAGGAGTGTGATGAGCTGTGGTGAAGTAGAAGAGAGAAATGGAAATAAAAAACAGATAGCGTGTATCCCACAGAGAGGAGGACTCGGGTGGTTATGAGGCAGCAAGACAGTAAGAAGGCAGTGATACCATAGCTCACCCCCATCGTTGGTCCCCGGGGTTTGGCAGCTTCACTAAATGCCCTATTCTCTGGCCCGTAGCAGACATTTTCCTCCAGGACTCTACAAATGTCCCTATTTTCAGGGGTGACTGGTCCTGGTTGGTGGCCCTTAGAGATTCTGGGCAAATCCACATGCTGTAGCCACTACAAGGGTGGCTGCCTAGACTGTTCTGGAATGCCCCAAGGCCATGCTGGTAGCTACGCATGGAAGAGTGTAGGAGTCATGACTTTTGTCATCGTGTGTTATAGAACCATCACTGCTTCATAACACTAGTCACCTCCCATTCATTCTGTGCAGGCTTTTCTTTAGAAATGTGTGAGCTTGCAGGAGATTAGGCTTTTAGTTTTGCACGAGACCTATAACTCAAGTGGTTGAGCTGTCATTAAATCTTCTTGTGGCTGACTAGGTACTAAAGCACAGGGAAGATGATAGAAGCAGGTATGGAACCGTTTGCCAGGCTGGTTAGTACAATGGCAGAGGCTTGAAGAGAAGTGAGGTTACACAGCGTCGCATACCAAAGAAACCGTAAACAAACCAAAGATTTTCATTGGCAAAGTGTAGGTAAAATATTTAATTGAATCCAGCAGCAAAACCGACACATCATGTTTATATTTTAAAACAATTGACTCTGTGTGTAAAAGCACATATATAAAGCTGATCATTTGCAAGAAGATTAACATTTCAAGGCCATTCCGTATAGAAGGGGCTTCTTAGTAAATGCTAAGTTACACCCGATGTTTAAATTCGTAGAACGAACAATGCAACTAATCTATTAAAAAAGATTTGGGGTTTTTGCTTTGAGATAAGGGCACGGAAGACAGCTATTTAGCTTTTAGGTCCCGCCCCCACCCTGCCCACTACTCATTCTGTTAACCCAAATCAGAATAAATACTCCAGTCCTGCTATTTCCCCAGTGTAAGCCAGAGCCCACTTCATGGGCTGAACAGTCAGGTTTCCCCCGGGGGCTATAAGACACACAACGGCTGATAGAGATTAGAGTCGCGTAGGCCCATGCACTATATAAACACGTATCTGTAATGTGCTTAAAATGAAGACAGATGGAAGAATGTGGCCACTAGATGAGGAGACAGGAATAGATACATGTGTTATTCCAGGTCTTCATCAGTACTGTTCCAGCACCAGGGCAGGTATACATTATGGCCCAGAGAATATGCGCACACACACACACACCCCGAGGGACCCCCAAAGAAAGGAAATTGCAGTAGGCACACAATTCATCTCAAGCCGTCTACCTGCCAAATGTTGGCAGATGACTCTGGGTCACAACCCACATGTTGTGAACCACAATTTTACCTCCCCGGGTAGCATGTGGTTTTGAAGCCAAGGCTATGAGTTTACGTTCCCGGATGCCATATGTATGCAGTTAGCGGACAACTATGGTCTCTTTATATGTACATGGCCACAAATCACTACAGATTGATGCCTGGCTGATGGACTTCATCTCCCGAAAGTTCCCCATATGCTTCACTTTATTCCAAATGAACTGGAAGAAACTATGCCGTATTTTGACAGAAAAATGGGAAGCCTCTATTTTTTGTGAAAGTTGGATATATGAAGCTGCAATGAGTGATGGAGGGAGAGTCAACAGTTCCTTCATTTCCTTACACATTCAGCAAACAAATAGAAACAAAACAAAATAAGACAGAAAACAACCTGGAGTTGAAACAAAATGGCCACCGAGCTTGCTCTGAAGGTGTTACTTCTGATTCATCCTTAGGGTGGGACAGAAAATGTCCATCTCTCCACTGACAAACCAAATGATTTCTAGTTTCTTTTTTCTTCTCTCTCACTTTTATTTTGTTCTCTCTTTCCTCCACCTCTTCTTCCCTCCTTCTTTCTTCCTATGCACGCACTTATGATTTTTCTCACTTCATAAAGGATTTGGGAGAGCCAACAAGAAAAACAAATGCAATTAAACAATAACCTCAGCACCATTGCAATTGAGAGCACAAGATAACCATACAGACCCATAGGGTTTACTATTATTGAGCCTCCATGTAACGTATTTCTCCTATGAGAGTCCTTAGGCCAAAGATTGAAGGTGGGAAACATATCTCACATAATGTTTACTACCCAAGAGAAGGAAGCAAATTATTTCTTATATATCTGAGGGCTGTTCAGAAAAAATCCAGCCATTGTCAATATAACAACAATGGTTACATGGCTGGATACTTTCTGGACATCCCTTGGATGTATCCATGGGGGGTATATCAGGGGAGGTGAGTGGGACAGTTTGAGTAAGTATTTTGGACCCTCATAGCTTGCTTTATTTCCCCATCAAATATTCTTAAAAAATATATTAGAACCATCCGGTGTATCCACTCACTTCCTATCTTTAATAAGGCCTAAAATTTTCCAAATCTTTAACACATATAAAGACAATATGTTTCAGATATATGTGAACATTCCTGTGTATTTTTCTAAATTTTTATTTCCTTTCCACCTCTCCAAAGATGACGATGACTATAGCAATTATTATTCCCATACACATTTTATCCAGGCTCCTATTGGTAGACATTTAGATTGTTCGAGTTTTTTTCACAGCAGAACAATGTCCATTGTTGTCTATTTCCTCTTGTGCACGTTTGCAGGATTCTTTCTTGAGCAGAAGTGCTCAAACTTTTATAAATATACTTGACGTTGCAACCCACTACACACACACAAATGCTTAAAAGTATTTACTTTTCTGTCTTAGGTCAGGTTTCCTGAGACAGAATTGCTTGTGAAAGAAAAAAATACATAAGGAAATGAGGGAAGTGAGGAGTGAAAGAAGCTATAAGCAAAGTGTGCTTTCAGCTGAAGTCTGGTCTCATCCCGATACTGCAGGGAATTCTGGGCTGTGAGGGGCACCCTTGATTTGCCAGTCATTGGCTGCTTGCACCCCGTGGGCGTAGCGGTGGGCGTGGGGCGGGAAGCGTGTAACCTCCCAGGCATTTCCAGTTGAAGTGGCTCCTATCAGCCAATGACAAGTCTTTGGAAAAGAGTGGAATTGTGAGCAGTTAGCAGCTAATACAGCAGTTGGGGGTGTGGAGGGGGTAAACGCACTAGCCCCATAAAAGGCATCTGGGTAGGGCACCACTATCCCTGACTACACGTTCCAACTTGTGTTACATTCTGATATCTGCCCCCTTCCCTATCCTCCCCATTCCTTTCCTCCTGTCTTCTTCTCTCCCCTTCCTCTTCTGTCTGTTCATTGGCCACTAAATTGATTTCATTAATTTAGAGAATTAGTGAAGATAAGCTGGTTTATTCAATAACTGGTGCTGGAATAAGCTGGGTATGTATGTACCAAGTAGAGCAAAGTTATATCCCTAATCTATACACACACACAAACTCATAGATGAATAAAGATCTAGATGAGTTGTCCCTTCCCTCTTCTGTCTTCCTCCTCTGTCTCCCTTCTGTTCATGGCCCACTCAAATTGATTTAGTTATTTATTAATGGGTTACGACCTAAAGTGTTTTTTTTTAACTATCTGAATTTATTATTTTTTGTGAAACACATTAAAATTTTGATTCTTTTTTTTAATTGTTAAATTTTTGGGGGTGACATTGATTGATATCAATTACATTGTTTCAAGGCATACAATTCTACATTACATTGTTTATACACTGCATTAGGTGCTCACCACCCAGAATCAGCTCACTTTCCATCACCATATATTTGATTCCCCCTCCCTACTCCCTCCACCCCCAGCTCTCCCACCCACCTCCCCACTTACCCTGAGGTAACCACTAAACTATTGACTGTGTCCATGAATTTTTGTTTCTTTGTTCCTTTCCGTTTTATATTCTACATATAAGTGAGGTCATATGTTTCTTGATTCTTTCAGTCTGACTTATTTTGCTTAATAAGATGTTTTTAGGGTCCATCCAATGTTGTCACAAATTGCTGTATTTCATCTTTTCTTATTTCTGAGTAGTATTCCATTGTATAAATGTACCACAGCTTCTTTATCCAGTCATCTATCGGAGGACACTTTGGTTGATTCCACGACTTGGCCACCGTGAACAGTGCTGCGATGAACATTGGGGTGCATATATCTCTGCAGATCAATTAAGGTTTTCAGTTTTTTTTGGGGGGGGGGGTAAATACCCAGGAGAGGGATGGCTGGGTCATATGGCAATTTCATTCCTAGTTTTTTGAGGAATCTCCATAGTGCCTTTCATAGTGGTTGTACCAGTTTACGTCCTCCACAGCCTCTTCAGCACTTGTTATTACTTGTTTTGTTGATGATAGCCATTCTAACAGGTCTGAGGTGGTATCTTCTTGTGGTTTTGATTTTCATCTCCCTAATTCACAACCAACATTTTTTAAAACACTTTTTCTGGATATACCTAGAAGGGAAATTGCTGGGGTATGACTGTCTTCTAATGAGTAGATGCTACCACGTGGCTCTACAAAGCAATTCAATGAGTTTATTTTTCTGCTAGACTTCGGGTGATTCTTAATGATGGTTGTCCTGTAGTTGAGTTGTACTTTGAATGTGGTCCTGAGAGGAGGCAAGCTCTGCATTTATCTGCTTTGCCATCTTGACTGAGATTCCTTGGTGCTGCTTTAAAAGCTGGGTTGTTTTTCTCTCTTTTCATTTGTTACTCTTCAATGTTTATCAAAGTATTAAATCTTTTACCAAATGTTACTCAAAATGTTTCCAAAATGTTTCCCACAATATGTACATTTTTAAACAACATTTAGCTCTTTAATATTTCTATCATCTTGCCAAACATAGCAAGACCCATAGTCTGCTTTTAGCACCAGTGAACAATACCCCCACTTTTATCTTTTTATCTTGTTTAGAACTTATATTGTATCTTTAAATTTTCAAAATAAATAGTTTTTGTTCTTTCTTCATTTCTTTCTTCTGAGTTCATTTTCTTCTTATGGAGCAAAATAATTTAATATTTTCCTTTGTGAAGGTCTACAGTTAGTAAGCTCTGTATGTGTATTTATGGTAAATAATGATTTTTGTCTATACAGTTGAAAGTTTGGGCTTATAATTGCAGATTAACAGTTATGTCCTGTCAATCCTGAAGCTATTCTTCTGTTATTTGGGGGCATTGATTGTAGCTAAGGAAAAGTCTGCTATCAGAGAGTTTTAAAAGTATTTCATTTTCTTTGATGTTCTGCAGGTTCATTGTGATGTGCCTACATGTGGAAGTGCATGTACATGTATATACATATGCATCTGGTTCAAGACTTGGAAATGCATTTCCAACCTGAGGACTTAAGTCTTTTTTCAATTTTAGAAAACAATTTATTATGGCTTTAGATCTTTCTTTTCTCTTCACTTCTGTTCCTTCCTAAATTACTATTTCACACCTTTTCTTCTTTCTTCAAACATTGAACACATCTACCGCCTTCCTCATTCAAAACAAGTCTTCTACCTTCTGCTCCAAGTTAGCTTTCCTCACGTTCACTTTTTTCTTTCTTTCAACTTCATTCTATTAAGTCCTGTTGGATCTCATTTGAAAATAAACCCCCAATGTGACCACTTGTCACCACCCTCACTGTCACCACCCTATCTGAAGCCACCATTATCTTTCTGTGTCTCCCTTTACACTCTGCAGTCTATTCTTAGCATTGAAAACTGTAAACGGCGTCCCCACCTTCTTTGTCCTCATCTTCATTTCTCTCCATTGTACTGATCACAATTAACATTGTGTATTTCTCCTTCTCCTCCTCCTCTCCACCTCCCTCCTCTTCTTCATTATTATTAATTTTCACTGTTTCCTTTTCTCACTTTTGGTTAGATAAGAATAAGGATGCTTAGGAACATAAGGATTTTTGTCTATTTTGTTAACTCCATATGCTCAGCATCTCGAACTGTGTCCCACATAATAAGAATTCATTATGGGGGAGGAGGGAGGGAGAATCAAATATACGGTGATGGAAAGAGAGCTGATTCTGGGTGGTGAGCACATAATGCAATGTATAGACGATGTCATGTAGAATTGTACACCTGGAAACAATGTAATGAATATCAATCAATGTCACCCCAGTAGATTTAACAATTAAAAAAAGAAAAAGAATTTCTTATGTATTTGTTAAATAAATACATATATTTAAAGTAAAATTTATGAAATATGGGGCATTTCCTTTTGTGCTGAAATTTGTTCAGATTAAATAGTCTCTATTTAGGTAAAAGAGAGCCAGAGAATGAAAATAAATGTTGAGACATCTATGAAATAACTAATTACATGAGACTATTTCAGAGACTCAGCATGCCTTCCTGAATCTTGACACTCATGTGTTCTGTGAAAGTAAGAGCGTCCTGACTGCATTCAAAGTCAGGAGATGATGAGACGTGCAGAAGAAAAATAAACAGGAAACTGCCAACAACTGCCCAAGAGAAAGCTCCATAAACCAACCAACCAACCAACCAACCAACCAACCAACCAACCAACCAACCGTCTCACTGGGCTTCTGAGAGAGGTGCTGGAAATCACAGGAGACTTTCCTGGGACATGTGTTGTGTAACAAATCCTGACAAATACGTGGATCATCAAAGAGATTTCTATTTTATATACTGAGAAGCTTTATGATCCAGGAAGTGGTCAGGCCATCTGGGATCTCCTGCTTACCCATCTGGAGCTCTGATTGAATATGTGAGAATGAGAGGCAAGCTCGTTTTCATGAACACGAGCTGTCTGGAGTCAGCATGGGGGTGCATCAAAGGTGATAGGAAACAAAGGGATTGCTTTCCCACCAGGCCCTTGTAAAAGCAGACAGAGGGTAGCCAGTCTACAAAATATAAAACCTCCTGACAAAGAAGGAAGGCATGGCCCCGATTTCTCCAGGTTGTGATGTTATAGGACGCTGGCACTTGCCTTAAAGAATAGGCGTTTTATTGGGATGGGAAAATTGCTGAGAAACACACGGAAGCAGCATGTCCTCAGGAAAACAAATTATTTTTAACTCTCGGAACCAGCATGCCTTCTTCAGTAAAAGCAATAATAAACTTCATTTATATAGCAGGCTACACTTTTTCAAAGCACATAAACCTCTTCATTTGATGTTTTCTGTCCTGTGAGGTGGGTAGGACAGACCATTTAAAAACAGGACTGAACCATAATTATTTAACCACACTCTCCCACCCTCCTCGCCTGACCAGGACCTAGTATAGTGCTGGGTGCATTAAGAGCTCTTAATCACTCTATATTATATTAATTCCCATTTTACAGTTGAGATTGAGGGGATTATGAAGTTATTAGTTGCCAAACATTACACAGCTAGTCACGGCACAGCTGGACCCAGGGGCAAGTCTAATAACTTGTAAGTCTTGTGCACTCAATATCCCATCGTGTGTCCTGCCACATGTGTCAGCATCCAAGGACCACACAGATGCAGGGACAGAAAATACAAGTGTTCTTGGCAAGTATCCCATGCCAGGGGTCATCGATCTTCTTGATGAAGGGCTATTGTTGATTTGCTAGAGTTTAATCATCTACCGGAGAAGTCACTGTTAAGAATCGCTTAGCATAAGCATCATTTGCCAGTTAGAAGAAGCTTGAAATAGCCAACACATTGTCTAGAATGTCCAACTTCATCCAACCCAGGATATGTTATTAAAGTATCTAAGATTGGCCTAACTTCAAGCGAGCAGTGCCTGGGAGGTTAAAGGAGAACAAAATGTTTTTTTCCAGCCCTAGGTGACTGAATCAAAAAGCCCAACTCCTTGTTTCTTCGTCAGTGTCCAGCTCCAACATGGAGATAGGTAATGCGCCTCCTTCCCGCAGGCTTGCAGGGTGCTTCCTGTATCTAAATGGATACCCACGCCACACTGTGGGCAGCCACCTGCTCATAGGAAGCTTCCTCTCAGCTTACCTGTAATTCACCAGCAAGTATATGCAGCCGTTTCCATACTCTCTGCCACGTGTTAATAGTATCTCTGTGAAACCCTCCACTAATGGGGAGGTTTGGGTATCTACGCAAACCCACTGAGTTAAAAATAGGGGTCTCTAAATTTATTTCCCTCTCTATCTTACACACACACACACACACACACACACACACACACTGGTAATTATGTGATGGCATAGAGGTGTTAGCTAATGCAATGGTGGCAATCATTCTGCAATATATGGGTACCAAGGCAACACGTTGGGATTAAACATATACAATATGATGACGTTTGTTACATCTCAATAAAACTGGAAAATAAGAAAGATGTGGTTTCATTGTTGGCTTTGAAGAAGTAAGCTATTAGAGGGTCCACATAAAGAGCCCTTTGACAAGGAAAACTGAGCATTCATCCTCTCAGAGTTGAGAACAGCCTCCAGGCAATAGCCAGCATGGTGAGGACCATAGTCCTGCAAGTAGATGAACGCCAACAACCCGAGAGCTTAGAAGCAGATCTGTCCCCAGTTCAGTGTCTGGCGAGACCTCGCGTCTGGCTGACACCTGGCTTAGAACCTGCTGAGACTCTGAGGTTGAGAGCCTGGTTAAGCTATGCCTGGACTTCTGACCTGCAGCAACTGTGAGCTGATACCCATGCATGTTGATATACGCAGTTAAATTTGGGGTAACTTGTTACACAGCACAGAAAACAAATACAACGGGGCATTAAAAGACCTAGGCTCCTTTCTTTCAGCCAATCCTGTATGAACTTGAATAAGTTACCTTGCCATACCCAGCGTCAGAACTAGAACTTCATAGGATTTTAGAATTCCAGGGGACAATTTGGTCACAGTTACTCTGTGGCAATTATTTTTCTACTGATCCATAAAATCTGCCACATTCAATACTCACGGGTTGAGGACATTCTAAATATGGAGTACAGACTCTACTGGAGTGGTTTTCAATGCTCCCAGCATAAGCTTAAGTGTGTATGTGTATTGTGGTGCTAAAGCAACTTACTGTATTTTTCTATGTATAAGACAACCCCCCTCCATATATAAGACAACCCCTACTTTTCTAGCCCAACATTGAGAAATCAATACAAGGGTTACTCCCATATATATAAGACAACCTCCAATTTTTGTTCTAACAATTTTAAACAAAAGGATCATCGTATACATGGAAAAATATGGTATTTAATGGGGCCAGAAGAGTTGGATGGGGCGTTAAAAATCCAGGGGAGTTTAGAGCAGAATAACAAAGTCTAATTATAAGTTACATGAAAAGGGTTCTGTTACTAAAGGTTAAATCAGGGACACTAATGACTGATGGATAAATACGAGAGTCAGAGTTCATGGAGGTTTTGATGTGACAACCAACAGGAGCAAACAAGTGGATGAATTTGGAGATTTAACTTTTAGTGAGGGTGGCCTGCAGTGACTTCCTTGTTTAGAATTAATTTTCTCCTGAATACTTTTTGGGAGCTCCAGGCTCAATGTTGTGGGAACCTCCTATGTACGGGGACTCCTCTGTTGGAAACCTAGGAAAATGGTGACCTCAATGTACAGATCCTACCCACAGAAGGCAAATAGCTTGCCTACAGCCACATGGCATCATCTCAGGAAACATGTCTGTGGCTTCTGATTCCCAGATGACTGCTTTCTTTGAGATCAGTAATAAATGGATACAACTGATGTAGCAAAAGCTTGGAAGATGCCAAAATGGGAGGTGTTGAAAGTTCTAGTGAAGGTAGAGAAGAGATACAAAAGCAGACTGAGATCCTGAATATAGGCTGGAAATAGTCAGATGTGATTCAGATTGGGAAAGAAGAACCCCAACCGTGTGGGGAACAATAATTTGAAACAGATACTCTTTAGGAGAAAGCAATCTGGAAAGTGGAAGTGTGGTAAGAGACCTGCATAATGCTGCTTAGGCAAATGGGGTCTCAGAGCTCACGCAGTGGCCCAAACTGACCACATTGGAAGCCGTTGGTTGGAAGTCACCATTGGAGAGGGTCAATGGATATGGAGGGTGGATGTAATTCTGTGGTCCAAGTGTCTGAAGCCAGGTTCTTCCGGTCCTTCCTGGCTGTGCATGCAGACCCCTCTCGCTTAAAGGGAAAGTCATAGACGTTGCACGGTTAATGAGGATGAAGGAAGGTTCTGAGAAATGAATCTTCTCAGCCCTCAGGGCGGCTGGAGCCCTGGGCCAGTTCTTCAGCTTTGAGCAGTTTCTTTTTTACCCCAATTGTACTCAAATATTATCATGGTGTTGTGTGTACCATAAGTTTAAAAAGGTTAGGACCCTCAGGCCTAGAAGACCACCCCCACTCTTTGCTTCCTCAATACTATCGATTCTTCCTCCTAAATACTATCAATTGAACATTTTTATATCAAAGTATTGCATACATATGGAAAAGAGCACAGATGATACAGGTTTCGTCTTGATGAATTATATAAACTGAACATACCTGTGTAACCAGCACCCAGATGAAGATGTTGAACATCATTAGAACTACAGAAGCAATCTCCTGCCTCCCCCCGGTGGAAACCTCCTTCTGATCACTGCCTACCCCTTGACAGCATAGATCACTTTTGCCTGATCTTGAAACTGCAATTTTTATATCTGTATTCTTTTGCTCAACGTTACATTTGTGAGTTTCTTGTACGTTATTGCGAGAAGTTATACATTTTTCATTTTTGCTGTTGTATAGTATTCCATTGTGCTACTATACTTATTTGTTATAGTTGTGGTGAGCATTGGATTGTGTCAGTTTGGGTCTATCGTGAACATTTTTGTTCTTTTGGTGAACATAGGTATACATTTCTCTTATAGTCTTAACTTGCTTTTAAGAGTCTTTTGAGATAACTTTCTCCAAATGCCTTTATATGCCTAAAATTCCCTTGAGATCAAGACACATTGAATTGTTTTTCTCGACTCTCTTTCTTGGGAAAAGATGGAAACAGCCAATCATGACTAACTATTATTCTCAACTAAGGCATGCCAAGATCTTTGTACATCTCTCTCAGAAGCATGGTTACAGGCAAAATATGTGATATTTACAAGCATCCAGTGAGAAACCTTTGTTAAAAAATCGAGCCAGCTTTCTGTTCACTGGTGCAACTGAAAATACAGAGGGACTCTTGTCCACTGAACCTGCCACAAAGAAGGAGTGGTTGTCATCATTGTACCAGGAGAGACAACAGAAAGGGACAGACCAAAGGTTGCTATCTGGATTGTCTTTTGGGATTTCCACAATCAACCTCAAAGAAGTTGACAAAACTGTGTTTACCCCAATGTGTTTTCAAATAGTGTCATGGTTTGTGTGTGTCATTAAATAAGACAGGAATGCTCTTTTTTTGAGACATTAACAGAAACACTTGGTAATTCTCCCTTTTTTGATAAAGACAGTAGAGATTTATGAGTGAATGAAGGCCAAGATTTGTATAACACAAGCACCTTCAATATGCCTATTCCCAGATTCCCACCCCGTTCTTGCCTTAGAAGAAATTCATTTTGCAAGGAAGACTAAGGCTGTTCTGTTCTGTTTCCTTACAGGGAGAGGAGACAGAAAGAAACCCGTGTCAGGTTTCATCTCTGACAGGTCTTCCTATTCTTTTAGTGGTAACATCTCCCTTAGAGCACACATTTTCCTGAGGCAAACTGGATTCAACATGATGCGTTACTTAGGAAACACATTTTGCAGTAGACTGACGGCCCAGGGCACCCTTGATATCAGAAACGAACACTACAATAGAAAAAAGAAAAATCTCTTGTTTGAATGGCTTGGTGATTTATCTTTAGAAATTGTTCTATCAATTAATGGGATCTCCCCCCTCCCCCGTCTCCTGTAAGTGACAGAAACAAACGCAGGCTAACTCAAACAACAACAAATTTATTGGGAGGACGCTGGGAACATCACAGACCTGAAGAAATGGCTAAGCAGCAAGCCTGCAGGCCCAGAACAAGCGTGAAGACCTGGCTCACTTCTCCAGGTGGAAGGACCCACCTAGTTTGGATCCGTGCTCATTCCTTGGGTGGGTCACTGTGGCTGGGGTTGAGGTGGGCTGAGGCATTCCCAGGGCCTCTGTCTGGGTCTTGGTCCCTCTATCTACCTCAGAGGGAGATCTGTCACCAGAAGAGTCAGAGCCTGAGGTGCTGGCAGACAAAAGCAATAGCCTAGCACTACACGGGCGACAGCTGAAGGGATCAGCTGGCTGATGGAAATAGTACAAGGAAAAAGGAAAGTGGCGAGATAAAGGGCATAATGTTAGTAAGTGTGCAAAGAAGTCCTGGGCTAGTGACAGGCCGGGAAGATACAGGAACAAGGTTTACTTAAGCTCATACCATAATCGAAGGCTAGATGGGCCCCGCGTATCTAATGGCTGTAGCTACACTTTGTTTTTCTATTTAAAATTAGTATTAAGTGTCCTACAGAAAAGAAACTTTATTAGTGTGAGTCTCCCCATGCTTCCCATTGAAAAAATCATTTTTCTAACAGAGTTCTCAGTGAGAAGCAGTTTCTTAGAAAGGTAACTATTATTACATTTGTTACAGTATGGTCAATGAAACTGATAAAATTTCTGGTTTTTTTGAAACATTTATATCTTGTCTATAAATTTTAATCTATATAAACATTTATGTATAAAGATTTATAAATATATGTATTTACACATATTTTATACACACACAGTCTTTGATATTATTGATCTCTCTAAAATTGAGAGGGTTCTTCTCATTTACCCATTCTATTTTATTTCTGTCAATTTCTCCTTAGATTTCAAATCGTTTCCCTTTCTCTATTTAGATGCAATGAGTTTTTGGTATATGAAACTTCTTTACTCATAGCTTCATTATGAATTAAACCACTTGTCAATATGAAGTTATACTTTCATCTCATGCTTATTGCCTTGAATTTTCCTATATCAGTATTGTGACATCTGTGTTTTTATAAGGAGTGAATTCATTTACTATTTTTGTATATATTTTATTTAGGTTTATCACTTTTAATAAACTATCTTTCCATTTTAAATACTTAGTTTGAAATCCTTTACATTTTAGTTGAGGTCAACTCATTTCTTAACATAACTATTTAGATTTTACTTCTAATATCATATTTCAATTATTCTCTCTAGGCTTATTGTTTCCAATTTTTCTCCCCATACAGACTATAATTTTCTTACTTTTATGTTCTACAGTGCTCTAAAAGGTTTATTTTTTATTTTAATCTTCTTTTTAAGTTAAAAATTGTTATTTGGCCCAATATCTCTGAAAAATAAACATCAAAAATAAACATGAATATTTTATTTCTATTGAACCTTGTTTTAGACAAATAATTTAATATTCTTATATTTTTTCATGCTCTCTTTCCTTCTTATTTCCCAATTTTTGAACACATAATAGGGATGAGTCTTAGCATTAGATTCTTTGTATTTAATTATTACTATAATTTAAAATATTTTATATCCAATCTTTTAAGAATTATGGAGGTACCTGTTTTTGCAACAATGCTTAGTACAATTATTTAGATTGACATCATATCTAACTGGTTTCCATACTCTGAGTTTCTTAGTTTTGCAATTAACATGTATTATCCTTATAATCACCTACATAGCAAGAGATATTTTTATGAAGACATAAAAGACAAGTGCCTATACCAGTCAGGATAGGAAATGCTTGCTAAAACTTGGCAAATAGTTTTTTTGTCTTTAGCACCAACAGCTGAAGGATATATGTCTAATGCCCATAACATAAGAATTTTTTTTTCTCTTGTTTTTAACACCCATATCAAGCTTCTCCTCATAAAATCTAAAGTTGCCAGTTCTGGGACACATTCTAGACCCAAAACATTTATGTTGACTGTTTGGACTAAGGTAGAACTGAAGAACTAGGCAGTAGCAGTGTAATTGCAATGAGAATCTTACTCATTCCCTCTCGTTACTTATAAGCGCTATTACATGGCACCTTTGGGTGCCCAAGAACCTTCTACATGGTAGTCTTGTCCATCTTTTCTCCTCTTCTTTAAATACTCTTTAGCTACATGTTTGCCTTTTGTTCCTGCTTTCTATCGCCTGACAGATTTTTTGAGAACCATTTGTTTACCGTCATAAATTACTTTTCCAGTTACCAGCACTTGCTTTACATATTGTGGGTGATGTTAGTGTAACCCCAACCCCTGGAGGCCACCTGCCTCTTTGTCATCTCGCCAGGTGCTGGTCTGAGTGTTCAGCCCGTCCCTCAAAGGAAACCACATCAGTGGTGGTGGGTTTTTTCTCCTCTGTGAATGAAAACTTCAGAGTAATTTGTTCTTGGAATTCCTGAAGAAATAACACTTGCTAGACACCTCTGACAACAAACTGTTCCCAAGACCCCTTAAATCTGTCTGCAGATTTTAAAAAGCATTTCAAGGTTCCAAGTACTTTCTTTCATTGGAAGTATGGAGCTATTCCTATGAAAGGCCCTCTGCAAAGGTCAGGGGTGTTCTTTTAGTTATATTATATTCAGTTATGCTTAAACCAAATGCCTACTTTGCACATCTTTCTTATTTCTACCAAGCACAATCTTGATGTGGTTTCTATTGATCCCTGTTCCACGGTGGATTAGGTAAGAGTCACTTTTCTCTCATGGACACATTTGACTGTGTGGAGGCTTGTGGTCAGAACCCTGTCAGCATCAGTGTGAGTACTTCATGCTTTGCCCCGTCTTTTGGGGAGCACAGTGGCATTTGCTTTCAAGGTGTTGCTGAGTGGGAAACAAGGAAAGCGCTCAGGTCTGGACGGGGCTTCAGCAGCCTCCATGCTGAGGTGTTAGTGACAGATGAAGCCATTGCCATTCTCAAAGCTGCAGCGTCTGTTCAGAGCAGCGAAGGAAGCAGTTGAAAAATTCATGGCTCTTTTGAACCCGTGTTTCAGATTTTAATAGAGAGGCCTTTCTTAGAATATTTTCACAGGATGTAAAGGTTACGAGCCATACGGAAGAGGAAAGAAAAGGTAGTTTTCTTGCCTGGCTGTTGGGCTAGGGTTTCATAAAATGAGTGTTATCTGCAGGACTAAAAACAGGGTGATTCATACAAAAACTGCGCCCTTGAGATGTCAAATGAGTGGTTACAGATTGGGGGTGAAATGGGCAATTAAGCTGGTGTTGAGGTCGAAAAGAGTGAGACCCTGGGTTGTTGGATTGGTTGGCGACAATCAGGAGGATCATAGCTGATATCTGCTGAACGTTTTTCTGAGCATTGACTCACATGATCTCCTTTAATGCTCACAGCAGCCTATGAAATACTCGTAACTTCATTTTGTGGAGGAGGGATGAGTGACAGGTTGCATAACATAACCAAGGTCACAGAGCTGCTAGATGGGGTTTGAACTTAGGCAGTGTACCTTGATTGCCCACTTGGACCCACGGTGCTGATTGGCCAGCCTCATTTCCTCCCTCCCAGCATCTAGCAAACCAACTGAAGAAAGCCATGGAGTTTTTGCTCCTCTGTCCCATTTGAGGAGCCAGCCCTTAAGTAGGAGTTGGACTCAGCTCCTAGATGGATGTCCCTAACACAATTCTGTGACTCTTACGTCATGTGTCAGCTTTGGGGCATTTAGCCTCAGTGGGGGTCTAGCTCCTCGTTCTGGAAACAACTAGAACCGGGCTATGTTTTTTCTTTATTTGTGGTTTGTGATCCCTGTCAGCAAATTTCTCTGAGGAGTGCATTTCAATATGCCACATTTGCATTACTGTATGTGTATTTTGGGTAAAGCCTTTATGATAAATCAAGGTTTTAGATGCCCTATGGGGAAAGTGCTGATGGAGAAATACATCTGAAGAAAACTTTTCTCTTCCCAGTAGTTACTTGAGGACACAGGCTCCATTTATCTTGTGAGGGCTTATGTGAGATGAATGCAGACCACCCAGAATTGCAGTTCTGCATATCACAAGAGGGAAATGAAGTATCCAAGCTTAGCTTGGGCCTCCTCTCTTCAGTTCTGTGCCCTTTAAGTCCTCCTCCCATCCGTCCAGCCCTCACCCTCTCTACATGTCCAGTCCAGCAAAATAGGCACATGTCTGTGTCTGTGTCAAGCCTTCTACCCCGGCCAAGTTATCCCCCCTCCCCACTGCCTGGAAGGCCTTTCTCAGTACTCCCCTCCTATTGTTAACTCCTAAACTCACATATACTCTGGCACATTGAAGTTCCTTCCTCAGAAATATCTTGTTAGAGACCATTTCCCTTTCTGATCTAAAAAGGTATCCTTTCACTATTATTCCCTCTCAGCCCTGTTCGCCATTTGTGATTATATCCTTATTTGTATGATATTTGTTTAATGCCTGTCTCCTTCACAAGTCTTTTAAGGTCACTGAGAGCCCACGGTCACGTTAATGACTTTCACACACTGTCTTGCCACATAGAAGGCTTTGAAGGAATGTACTTCTCCTGGACTCCTAGAAACATGTGCATGCAGCTTGCTTCTTAGAGTCTGCTGTTTATAGGTCTCTGTCCCATTGGGTTGTAAGCTCCCTAATAAAAATATTTGTAATCCCCAATGCCCACCACAGTGGCTGGCATGTGAAAATGCTTAATAAGATTAAGTAAAATTGAACGGGACCTGCATGACTTATACTTGAGTTTTAACATCACAGATAGGAAGCATTTTTGTTCAGGTTAATTATGTTTTTTAAGCACCCATTAAGTATCAGACTCTAAGTATGGTACTGAGGATACAAAAAGGTGTGAGCTGATAGTCTAGAAAGAAAGAGAGACACACAAAGGGATCATTATAGGCAAAGTGTTGCATGTGCAGTGAAAAAGATGTGCATAGCAATGTTATGGGAGAGCAGAGAACAGAGAGCTGCCTCATTCCCTAGCCTGAACTGTGAAGAGTGTGTGTGCGTGTGCATGTGTGTGTGTGTGTTTGTATGTGAGATAGATTCCGGGTTCTGGGGCAATGATAAAGAGGGTGATTTAGTAAGAGTTTGATGCTACTGAAACATGAAGCATGAGGCAGGAAGTGGTGGAGGTTAGGTTGGGGGGACGGGGGTGGTCAGTCATGGATGATCTTAGTAGACATACAAAAGAATGTGTGGTCCTTTGTTTATATTTACCCCCAGCCCCCAACCTGGGCATTGTAATTACTGCTATTTTTCTTGTCAGTGAGACCAAGGTTGGCATTACAGAACGCAAAAAAACTTCAGACAATAAATATGATTAACTTATTTATTCATTCCGTCAGTGGATGTGTCCTTAGTGTCTATTAAGAACTAGGCATGGAAGATAGTTACAAAATGCAAATCAAATACAATGTTTACCCTCACAGAGTTCAGTATAGGAAGATAGATGCATAAACAAGAGTAAAATACATTGAGTTAAGTGGAGTATATAAATCAGTAGTTCTCGAATACTTTGGTCTTAGGACTCCTTTATTTTCCTGAATATTGTTGAAGATCCCCAAAACTTCTATTCATGAGGGTTTATACAAACACACACACATACATAATTTTAAAAATATTTATTAATTAATTTAAAATCATAAACCAATTACAGGGAAAGCTGGGATGGCTCAGCGAGTAAAGTGCTCGCTTTGAAACCCCAAGGACCGAGGATCAAATCCCGGCCCCGGCCCATGTGGACCCACATGCTGAACTGGGGTGTGCCCCCAGCTCAGTTCTTGCTGGGACCAATGTGGGAGGCTCCCAGCCCAGTTCCTGCCCTGCGCAGCCCTGTGCCCACCTGTGGAGTGAAACTATATGGAAAACTAATGTCAACTATGGAGACTGCTCTGGGCCCTCCCCCTTCTCTCTGTCTCTCTCTGTCTCTGTTTCTCTCTGTCAAAAATCAATAAAATAAATCTTAAATAAATAAATATATAAACCAATTACATGTTAATGTAACATTTTAATGAAAATAACCATCACATCATTTTCCATTCACAAAAATTTAGTAAAAAGACTCCCAAAGGTTTACAGTTTTGCAAGTGTCTATGCCTGGCTTAGTAGATGTTGAATTCTTATATCTGTTTTCTGAATTTAATCTGCTGTTTAGTGAAAGTACATGAAGACAATCTAGCCTCATATAGTTATGTAGTTGAAAAGGGGGCGGGGAGTGGATATTTCAATAGCCTCTTTAGATAATTGTGGATATTATTCTTTAACACTACACCCAAATTTGACAAGCGGTAGTTTCCTAAAAATTAGTTGCAATGTGGAATCTGAAACTGATCAATGAACGTCCTCTCTTCTGTCACACGGAAACTTATTGGTCTACAACACTTTGAATGGATCTTTTAACTAGGTAGGATTTTGTAACATCAGGTATCTGTCATTTGGAAAATATTGGTTCACAGAGTGAACCATAAATGTATTTCATTATAAGACATTAAATTCATATTATAAATATAGTAATATAACCTCATAAGTGAAGTAAACTGAAATAAAAATTTATTAATATCACTGCTGAAGACCTTATCAGAAGAATGTAAGTACTAGGAAGCTGTAAAGCTCATGGTGACAAGTTTATCAAAATTCTAAGTTTTGTTTGAAAGTTCAACCTTCATCACTGGCAGCAGATAGTATCAGCTGTTGTTGTTTTTTTTTAAGTGGCAGGCTTACTTCATCCATATTCTAGAAAATGGTGGCAAGTTACAGAAGTCTAAAGAGTCATAGTTTTTATGTAAGTTATTCTTCCAAGTAAAAATGGCCTTCCATGAAGAGTGAGTACTTCAGCTTGTAACTCAATCACACTAGTAGTTTTTTATTAAGATATCCGTGAAAGTAACCATCATACTTCCATATGTACATGTGAATTGTATGTACAGCTCATTTTGTCACAGAGTTAAAAAATGTGTATGGAATGGTCAGACTTAATAAAAGTAATACTTTTTATTGCTGCATCAAATCTTAAGTGAAACAAGTATTTGTTTTTACTTGAAGTGTGTGGTGGTAAAAAATATGGTAACTACTGTCATAGTTGGGTGAGGTTTCTGTGATACATGCCGAGATGCCAGAAGTTTTGCCCAGCATTGTTTTTGCAATATCAGCTCAATCTCAACACAGTTGTTCCAGAATCAATCAAAAGATTTTAAAAAATGTATTGACCAGTGAATAGTTCAGTACTGCATGTGTTTGTTATCGAGCACTCATGTAAAAGACTATTCTTTAATGGTGAGTTGGTGCTGATATTGGACAAAGACAAGCAAAATTACCAAACTTACAAATTCTTCTTTTTACGAGGCAAAAGTGCAGTGCTGCAGAAGACATAGCAACTTGGCCTTCATGTTTCTAGTTAAATATTTAATTCAAGAAGTTACTGAATTGCTGGAAACTGGCAACTTTTCATCCAGCAGGCATTTAGCAGGTCAACCGCTTAAGGCTCTATTATTTCTCAGCTACTGTGTGTGCTTCTCTAGCCAATGCTATTCGATGATTTACCCTGTATGATGCCTCTGGGGCTTCCTTATTTCTAGTTCAAAAGATGTAAGCAACAATCTTGGGCTTTTAAGAGCTTGCTACCTCCGTGTTTCAACTATTTTTAAGTCCTTTATCTTTAAACTCTGAATTTGCTCCCTAATACAAGATTTTGTTGAATTTTCTTTCTAATTCAGCCAGGGGGAGTAAAGTAATAATGTGAATCTGTCTCTGGGCATCATTTCTTGTTACTAGAAGATAGAATTTCTGCCCATCTCCACTAAATACATGTTGAATAAATATTCGAAGCCTATTGCTTTAAGGGGGACCATATTGTGGATTTATAACGTGTTCCATCACAGGTCACCCCAACAAACACAAACAATGAAGTGCTACTGTCCCAGAGTTTGAGTTGGGATGTATATTTTTTCCAGTTAGTGATAATGCATTAGCCTGCTTTTCCTTGTGACTCACTGGGCCCCAAAGTCCAGGATTGTGGGTGTGAGAGTGTGAGGAGCAGTTTCTGTCCCAAATGCTGATGATATCACCCTACATGAGTGACCCTGCCACAGACCTAAATTCTAGCGGACAGTCCAAGCCCGGTGTGATGCTCTCAGCCTCAAGATGAGGGTTTAGCTGCAGATGGAGGGGCCTCTGGTACAGACAAGAGGAAGTTCAGAGAGCTTCTGTTTCTCACCTTAGTTCAGCTGCTAACAGTAGTGCTGAGCATGCAAGTAAACGCTTCGATATACCGGCAGAGCTGACTTCGGAGGAAACCGCGTGCCATATGAAGGAACTTTGCCAGCTCACTTAACTGTCACAACAGCAACAAGATCATGACATGTACTAAGGTAACCGGGGCTCAGTACTGAGAAGGACAGAAGGAAACCCTACGGCCAAAGCTCGGTAGAGGCCTCCACTCTGCCCCCATTCACACTGGACTTGACAGTGTTGGCAAATGAGAATAACACGCCAGCCCCGTCTTGCTTTTTTTTTTTTTTTTTTTTAAGATTTATTTATTTTTATTGTTTTTGAGAGAAGGTAAAGGGGAGAGAGAGAGAAGGGCAAGGGCACAGAGCAGTCTCCATACTTGTACGTCATAGTTGTGATGTGGTTTCATTCCACACAGGTGGATGTGGGGCTGTGGGGGGCGGGACTGACTGACCGCCTCCCACATGGGGGGCAAGAAGCTTCGAGGTTGAATCATCTCTGTGGTTACCAGCGATGCCACAGTTCAGCACGTGGGGTTTGCCTGGGCCGGGGTTGGGAATTGAACCCCAGACAAGGCGACCGCTGAGCCAGCCTGGCATCCCTCCTGCATTTTTTTTTTTTAAATCTCCCTTTCTCCAACTGTAGTGTGGATAACAGTTATTATTCAGGATTCTGCAACAAATGGGAGATTTAAGAATATTCAAGCCAGTTTTGCTAATAAGCAATATTTGCCAACCTCAAAACCCAACACTGCTGGGTGACGTACAGATCTATTATACTCCAGCGCATTAGAAATTCAGGATTTAACACATGTCAGTTTTTTTCTAAATGGAAAATTTAAACATCATTTTCAAAAGTGATATTGGACTAAGTGTGTTGGGGAAACCCTGACAATTACTGCTTTGTAAAATATACACTAAACCCATTTCTGTTCTCAAGGCTGGTGATCAAAGGGTTCTATTATAATTATATTTTGTAACTATCTGCCCTTCTCTCCATTTTCTTCTTTTTCTGTAATCCAGCAATATATCCCGTTTGCCTTTGCCTCTCTTCTTCTCTGTCCCTAAACACTCTTTTTTTGGAGCATTCAAATCCCAGAGGAGAATGGTGAACTCTGACCCAGCAATCCGAGCCAATATTTTTAGTTTTTTCTGTACTTTCTCTATAATTTTATTCACAAGCAACTCATCCCTCTATCTCCCCTGCCCCCTGCCCACACTGTCCCCTCTAGCCCCACCCTCACTGTGTTTTCCCACCTGCAAACCAGCCTCCCTGCATTCTGGGTGGCAGCCATTGACCAGACTTCAATACAAATACTCCTGTCGAAAATGGCACCAACGTAGGTGAAGAACAAAGACACTCAGGCTTCAAAGCGGAAGCTCCAGTTTCTGCACAGAAGGGGTTTCACACAAGCCCGGTTAACAACATGCCCCACCTCAGGGGA
The DNA here is from genome assembly GCA_004027555.1 of Craseonycteris thonglongyai. Lineage (NCBI taxonomy): Eukaryota > Metazoa > Chordata > Mammalia > Chiroptera > Craseonycteridae > Craseonycteris > Craseonycteris thonglongyai. The sequence goes on from PVKE010003245.1 coordinate 68,399, forward strand.
AGAAAAGTCCCAGACTACAAAGAAATGCCACACAGCCATCATCGGCTTTTCCTTTCTTCCCCTGGCATGTTTAGCACAAAACCTGATCAGGAGAGCAGTTCTTTGATAATCGCTTGGACCATGACTGTTGCTAGTAGCACTTCTGCCTCATACGTCTCTGCAATTCATGGGGATCTGTCTGCTCTGTGCTCACCCAGGCTTAGAGCAGTGCAGGCCACACGTACACACACACACACACACACACACACACACACACACACACACAGAATGGAATTGGTCCGCTAGAAAAGGATTCTGGCACTCCCCAAAGGTTACAGGCCAAGTCATGTTTCTCCTTTTTTTTTTCTTTTTTGTGATTCCCTCTGGTTTTTTGTTTTTTTCTTTTTCTTTTTCAGCCCCATTCTAGTCAACTGCTGAGGTGTAGCCCAAATGCCTACACACTGTAATTGTTACATGTTGGAGGAAAAGAAATCGAGGATAGTGGTGATATAGGGGCCAACAGGGAGAAAGAAAGAGTGACGTTTTCAAATAATAAACAATTTTTAAATGTTCCTCTCTCTCTCTCTCAAGCCAAAGGAGAGAAGGAAAGAGACTGTTTTGTGCTTGAGGTAGCCCTTATTTGAACTAAAAAGGGGTGTCAAGTTCTTTGTGGAATGAAGCAGGCATTACATAAGTAAACAAATCAGTCAAATTCTGCGCTTAAGTTCCCATTCTTTTTCTGCTAAGCTACTTCACTCAGTTTATAACAGGACAGTTCTCTCTCCCCCAATCCCTCCATTCCCCTTTTCACCCTCCCCACCAGACTGGCAGGCCCTTTCTTTCCCCTCCATCCCTCTCTTGGTCGCCATTATCACAGAGGTGGATGAGAGCCAGGCTTAGCTGTGGTTCTTTGCCATGTCACTAACTATACCAGTTGTTGATGAAAATTTGGCACTGAGAGTTGAGGCCATATGCGGTGAAGTTTAAACCTATTTACCTCCCTGACAAGCTGGTGGAAGCCTCTCTTTCTCTGTATTCAGTGAGGCTGAAGATAAATGCATGGGATTAAAGCTACAGGATGAGGTTTGGGCAAAACAAAACCCTGCCCCAGAGATCGCTCATGATAGCTGTTAGCTGTAAGGATAAACACATCCCCAGCATCGGTACAGCCAAGAGTCACCCCAGTTCTAGGGTCCACATTTCGTGTACCGGAAGGAGGCAGAGAACCGGCTGGGTGGGTTACAATGTGGACATTAGCTCTTGGAGATGCAAACTGGAATTCTTCATTTCTTTCTTGAATGATTGTGGAATAATCCTGGGCTGTATTTTGTGGCTTTTAGGGTGAACACCCTAATTCAGAGACCTGTTCTCAGATCTAGTTAATGAGCTGCAGGAGAAAAAACACACTTTGACTTCAAAACAATACTCGACTGCTTGACCGATTACCTGAACCCTAACCCTCGAGTCCAAAAGACTTTGGTTGTTTCCAAAAGTTCAATCAGCCTTTAAAGCTATACCAGTGAGACTGTTCAGACACGCATGAAGTAGGCTCTGTCTGAAGTCAATGCCAAATGCTCGGACAATGGTGGGATTCCCGGGCAGAGACTGATTCTCCGTGAAGCTAATAAAGCTGAAGCTGCCGGGCCCTTTTGAGGTCCTGAAACGGAGCCATGCAAGGTGTTTGTGTTCCGTAATTCTGTTGCAAAATTTGCAACACTAAGGTATGTTAAATCCAGTGAGTTGACTGCCATTTCAGCTGGTTATAGCTCCCCTCCTCTTGTATGGGGTTGGAGCGATCCTAGGCGATTGAGTTGGAAATATACTTAGTCTGGGTTTGGTGAGATTTATCAGCATCAAAGTCAATTCCGTGTACAATTACTGCGGGCCATCTTGATACAGGAACGGCGTCCAGGTATGTGCCTACAGCTCACTGCGCTGACCTGCCTGAGCACAGGAAACAGAGAGGTAGGGCGGGAAGTCGACCCTCCATATGGAAGTTCCCCATGGTGCTTGGCCCTGGAAATATGCTGGCAGTAGAGGAAGAGAAACGGGTTGGGAATGTGGGAACCATAGAAATATAGTGTAAAATTATATGTCTATGACCAGTAAAATATGATTATTATTACTCTAATAATCATAAACATATATTGTGAGGTTATGATGAAGATTAAATAAACTAAGGTGTATGGAAGTTTTAACCAGTGTCTAGTATAAATGGTTGGTAAGTAAAGATACTTTTCGTTTTTATTTAAAATATCTCAGTGTCATCAGTATGATATGAACCAGGTATCAGAATGCTTGGGAGTTTATGATAACCCTTGAAAGATATTAGAAAATATAAATATCTGCTGTTACCTTTTCTCTCTTTTCTGCCTCTTTATTCTCCAAGTGAATTGCTGGAGCAAATATTGAGAATGCTGGTTATGTGTACTCCAGATACTAGAAATGCTGTTACTCTAAATGATTACAAATTTAAAACATCCTTAAAATGCTTCATAGCATCAAGAAATATAAGGATCTGGACCTTCCAAATGCTACTGATAAGAAGCAAAGTCTGATTTTATTAAGCAGCTCACTGCTTTATTGATTGCTAGATTCTTCAAGGTAGGAACAACATTGGGGGGCTTTATGATGTCTGGTGCCTGTCCCATGATTTAGGCACTCCACAGTAACTATTACGCCTCTCCGAATGTTGTTTGTATCGGTACATCGTATACAGCTTCTATCCAGCCTGAGTTTTAAAGATGCAGTTGAAATGACCTACTTACCCTCCATTTGGATGTCATTTCTTACATAAGGGCTCACATAATGTCTAACTGGAAAGACACAAAAGAAAATAGCACCTGAAACATCCTTTGCGGTTAATAAACAATGGCAACCTAGAAAAGAGCTTTTCTCTGCTGGAAATAAAAAAAAAAAAAAAAAAGAGGGAAAAAAAGCTACAGGTTGCTGTCTGCTGCCTGGGCTACCTTCTGTTACACTCTTCCCGCTTTCTTTCCCCTGAACCATCCAAACAAACAAACAAACAAACAAACAAAGCAACAAAAGTGCCTCATGTGACTGAAAGCAAGTTCCCTCACATTGGAGGAGAACCAGGTCCCCATCCCTTTTAGCCCCGGCGTCACCGTGGTGAAACTTCAAGAATGCGCCCAGACACAGAAGAGAAGCTTTACTTCTGGGAAGCTGCTCTCTCAGGGCCCCACCAGGTTTGCCACAGCCTGGGGACTGTCTTCACTGTGCTGCAAGAGGTCACCTCCAGCCCAGGTCCAGGCCACAAGATAGTAGCATCGAAGGGGTCGCCTGCCAGAGGGAGCATGAGGCGTGGGGAGCTTATGTGTCCCACAGAGCGAGGCTCTGCTGCACCCAGCCATGGGCAGATGCAATAATTCCTCCTTTGTCTGCCAGCTGGCTTTCAGAGCTTTGGGGATGAGCCCTCTGGACCTGTCTGGGAAGCTTGTTAGACTGCACAGAGTCGGTCAGGGAGAGGGCGGGGTGGGGAACAGATTATAGGGCGAATACAATCTGTGTGCGGCACTGGCCCTGACTCTAAAGAGGCAGCTGATCTAAGAAAAGGAAGAGCTTCCTTCGATGTAAATGGCCCCATGTGCAGCTGCCTCTGGCAGGCGGCCACAGGCCCCACCCCCCGGAGAATAAAGTCAGAGCCACAATTCCCTCCTGAACCCTGAAGCTTAGTGACTTCAAACAAGAAAAAAGACAAGTGACATGTTTTTGTGTGGGGTTTTTTTCCCCCCCTTTTCCCAGTGAACTCATCCATTCCCCAAACCGTGCGGGTGACCTCATCCTCTGCAGCTGTGCGCCCGGCGCTCCCGGCCCTGTGCTCCCAGGGGACCACATCTGGTGTGGAGCCTCCGTACCTGAGGCTCACACATCTGGACGTAACTGTGTCTGAAAGCGGGGTGTTTGCTAAGCCCCTTTTACTCTTGTTGACGCAGCCAAGTGGCAGGGAAGTTCTCAGCAGTTTCACTCCTTGGGGACAGCCCTCTGGTCCTCAGACAGGAAGAACTGGCGAGGGGAGGGGGGGGGGCGTTGCAGTGAGGTCAAGGTCAGTGTTTCAAGTCCCTTTTGTTTTTTCACCTTTATGTGAGCAATCCAGCAATCAATCCCAGACTTGAGCTTGCAAATGATGCTGGTCTCTTTGAACCAATTCTACCCTTGGCAAAGGTTATGATTATGGCAACTGATAAGAATAAAGCTTCCAATCAACAGAACTGAACTAATTTTAGAAGCGCTTCACGCTAGAAATGGCCCCCAAGTGTCCATGTCTGGGGGAAATCATACAAACTTGAGAAGGGGTCCTTTTTCCTATGCAAGAATATAAATTGATTCAGTTAACCCATAGGAAAGCAATGTGGCAACCGTCTATATCTCAAGGGCCTTAATAGTGTGTGTGTGTGTGTGTGTATACACTAAACTATAGTAAAAGGCCTTCACTCAGCATTCTTTATTATAATAGAAACAAACAAACAAAAAAAACCCCTCACCCCCCAAACACAAAGAATATAATTAAATGTCCAAGATTAGAAGAATAGCTGTGTCAATTATATTACACCCACACTGTGGAATATTATGCAGTCATTAAAATTGAAGGAAAACCGTTTATGATGCAATGCTTTGAACATGCAATGCTGCAGAATACCAGAATACATAAGACAGTTTCAACTTTCTGTAAGATATATATACACAGACAAGAGAATTTTAAAAATGTACGGTATGACAAATTATTTTAATTATTTATTAAAAACAATAAAATTTTTATTATTTTAAGTGAGAAATTAATTCTGCTTAGGCAATACTTTTAGGAATCACTTAGATTATAAACATAGAGGGTGTAATTCATATGAAAATGGTGAAACTAAGGAAAAGCCAAACTCAAGAGAGTGCTGGCAAAAGACACAAAAAGAGAGAAAAGTAGGAAAAGATTTTTGCAACACATATAATTGATAAGGTATTAATATTCAGTATATATAAAGCACTCCTAAAAGTTGAGAGGAAAAAAGGCAGACAACCATTAAAAGTATGTATATCCAAAGATTTGAACAGACATTTCACAAAAGAAAACATTCAAATGGCCAATGATTATATTAAATTATCCTAAAACCTAATAATTAACCAGATAAATCTAGAGTAATCAGATAAATCCATTAAAAAAAAACACCTATTAGATGTTTGTTGCCAGCAAATGTTTTTAAGGATGTCGAATATTAGGAATTCCTACAAACCACTGATGGGACTGGGTCAACCTTTTTGGAAACATTTCTAGTGTAGACATGCATATCCTCTGGCTCAAGGATATATTTATTATTCCTTAAAAAATGCATGTTTTTAGCTTGGTACTGACAGAAAAACAGACCCACGGACCAATGGAACAGAATTGAAAACCCAGAAATAAACCCACAAATTTATGGACAGATTATTTTTGATAAAGGAGCAAAAATATACAGTGGGGAAAAGAAAGCCTCTTTAGTAAATGGTGCTGGGAAAATTGGAAAGCCACATGCAAAAGGCTGAAGGTGAACTGCGATCTCTCACCATATACCAAAATTAACTCAAAATGGATTAAAGATCTCCAAATAAGAAAGGAAACAATAAATTGCATAGAAGAAAACATTGGCACTAAACTTATGGACC
>PVKE010003246.1:0-63342 GCA_004027555.1 Craseonycteris thonglongyai
AAGATCAAGTCCCAGCCCTGGCCCATGAGGACCCTTGTGCTGAACTGGGGTGAGCTTCCCATGCGGGGGGACCCTCAGCCCAGTTCCACCCTGCGCGGCCCCCACCCACCTGTGTGGAATGAAATCATGTTGAGAACTGATGACGTACAACTATGGAGACTGCTCTGGGCCCTCCCGCTTCTCTCTGTCTCTCTCTGTCAAAAACAATAAAATAAAACTTTAAAATTTTGTCTTAAAATGTTTATTTTAAACATTCTACACATTATATTACTTATTTACATTATAAAACTTAACAATATAATAAAAACCCGTGAACCTGTTACCCAGCCGAATAACGAGGACATTGTCAGTAATTGATACAATTAATATACCTAATGTACTTTCACCATAAGGATTCCTAGGCCTTCTCCCCAGAGGTATCATTATTTGGGGGCTTATGTATATATACATATGTAATTATACATAACTATATTTGCATATTTGCTTACACAGCATATTGCTTTTGCTTTTTTGTGAGTTTTAAGTTAATAAGGTGTTTTTATTTTGTTTTATGTATGTGTATGTTCAATAATTAAAAAAAATATTCTCTATAAGCGTTTCTCAATTTGGTAACATTTTGGATTTGTAGTGGTAAGCCTCACAATAACAGTAGTAAATATATATATATATATATGCACATACACAGGCATACAGATGTATACACAAGATTATTTATAAAAAATGAAGGTTATAAAGAAAATTCTACATGAAACCAGTAAGTATATGTAGTTTATATCTTTTAAAATGAGTAAATCCAAACTTTTCTACTGAATATTATAATGTTCTAATTTTCACTAATGTCCTTTTCTTTTATGTTCCTCAAGAATAGATTATCTTTTTATTTATTTATTTTTTATTGTTAAATTTATTGGGGTGACATTGGTTGGTAACAATTAGATAGTTTCCGGATGTACAAGTCCACATCATATCACCCATGCATCGCATTATGTGCTCACCACACAGAATCAGGTCCCCCTCCACCACCATATATCCGGTGCCCACTCCCACCTCCCCCCCTACTCTCCCTCCCCCTTCCTCCCCCCTCTCCAGGTAACCACCAAACTACTGAGTGTGTCCATAATGCTGGTGCCCTCTCCCACCTCCCCTCCCTCTCTCCTTCCCCCCTCCTCCCCTTTGTGAGTTTTAGAAAAATTATATCATGCTATGCATGTAGTCTTCTGGTTTTTTTCTTTTTTAATTCAATATTTTTAAGACTCATCAATGTTGGGTGTGGTTGTAGTTCAGTCATGTTCATAGCTGTATAATATTGTACTGCATGACTATGCTGCGATTTACTTATCTGTTCTTTTGTCAGTATGCATACACATGAGTGAGACTGCTGATTAGTAAGATGTGCAGATGTTCAAACTCAAGCTTTGAAATTTTCAAATTTACTTTGCATTTCCATATGCAAGTCTGTGAACAAAGGAGTTTTCTCTTTTTCTTTCCAGACTGTATTCATTTTATTTATTTGTCATGTCTTGTTGCACTGGCTAGAACATTTAGTGGAATGGAAGTGGTGAGAGTAGACATTCTTGCATTATTTCCAATGTTAGGGGGAAAACATTCAGTCTTTTTGGCACTAAGTATAAAGTTAGCTCTTAGTTTTTGTTGGTGCCTTTATCAGGTTGAGGAAATTCCTTTCCATACCTAGTTTCTTGAGGTTGTCATCATAAATGAGCGTTGGATTTTGCCAAATTCTCTGTCCGCATCTGTTGAGATTTCATGTGGTTTTTGTCCTATTTTCTACTTACACGATGCATTACATGAATTGATTATTAGGCTTGAGGATGTTAAACCGATCTTGTATTCCTGGGATAAACCTCATTTTTTCATGGAGCAAAATTCTTTCAGCATGTTTCTGGATTCAGCTAGCTGATATTATGTTAAATAGTTTACATGCTTAAGTAATCCTGTAAGTAACTTTTAATTTCTGTAGGATCTCTAGATATAATATCACTTTTATTTCTGATTTTGGTATTTTTGTGCCTTCTCTCTTTTATTTCTCTTGGTCGGTTTAGTTAAAGGTTTATCAAATTTGTGGGTCTTTTGGGGAAAAACAACTTTTGGTGTCCTCGACGGACTATTATTTTTCTCTTTTTTTCATGTGTTAATTTCCACTTTGATCTTTATTATTTTCTATGTTGCTCTTACTTTGGGTTTGAAGGGGTCTTATTTTTCTGGCTTTTTGAGATGAAAGATTAAATTACTGATTTTAGGTATTCTTCTCTTTCAATATGTGTTCAGAGCTACAAATTACCCACTCAGCCTGTGTTAGCAGCAACTAAAATTTTGATATGGTGGGTTTTCTGTTTTTTGTTTGTTTGTTTCCAATTTGGGTTCAGTTCAAAATATTTTCTAATTTCTATTTCCCTTGTGATCTCTTTTTTTGACCCATAATGTTTTATGACTAACCTGAATTTGGCTTTCCTACCTACTTGCCACAAGATATTGTAGCCATGAATTGAGCAGGAGCATGGGACGAACCCATTCTGCCTTGAGGTCCAGTTTCTATGGCTGTAGGTCAGTCACCGTGAGAAGCAGTGCAGCCCAGGTCATGAGCACAAACTCTGAGGCAGGCCAACCTTTTTTTTTGAATGTCATCGTTATCACTTACTGGCTCGGTGGCCTTAAGTAAGTTTTTTAATCCTCTGTGGCCCAGTTCCTTCACTCTGTATTGTGAAGTTGCTTCGAGAAATAAATGAGTGATATATGGAAAGCTCTTAGTGTCTGGCATGAAGGAAGTCCTACATGTTAGCTCATTAATAACTGAACCTAAAGAGTCTCTCCCTTTTAACTATGAACAGTGGCCAATGGAATTGGCTAGAGCCCATTTACGGGCATAGGGGAAAGTGAGTGTCTGTGTTAGAAGACTTCTTAGAGAAGAAAGTGTCGGGGCTGAAACCAACACAACTTTTTATTTGAAAGAAATAGTAGTGTTCTGTGAAATGTGAGTACCCACAGGAATTTTATTTTATGTTTTAAATCTCAGATAAAAGGATGATACCCTGAACACACACACACACACACACACACACACACACACACACACACACATCTTGCTTATATTTTATAACATGGCTAATATCATGAGAATCCCAGTTATCTGAGATAGTTGCAATTTTTTTTTGTGATGTCACCCAGAGGTATTCTTTCTTTCCGATTCTTATCATGAATAACATTTACTATATTTGTTAAGGCATCTGTTTTACCACCAAGGTGTAACTTATACAATTGTCTTTGAACCCTTTGAGAATGAATTGCAGACATCAGGAACTTCAACCTCAAAATATTTCTATGTTTATCCCTTAGAAACTAGGATAGTCTGTTGCATAACTACTGTCTAATTATGAAATTCAGGACACTTAACATCAATACAGTATTGTTACTAAAACATGGTTTCTATGCGTTTCACTAGTTGTCCCAACACGGTTTACAACCATACTTTTGTCTTGATGAGAATCCTGTGCAGAACGACACACTGCCTGTAGTTGTCAGATCTTTTTTGGTCTCCTTCAATCTGGAAATAGTTCCTCAGAATTCCTTTGTCTTTTATAAAACTGATTTTTTTTTTTTTAAGAGAACAGGTTCATTGTTTAGTAGAAATTCCCTCTACTTGAGTTTGTCTGGTAGTTTCCTCATGAGTAGGCTCAGGTTACATAGCTTTGGCTACAACACATTAGCGATGTTGTGACTTCTCAGTGCATCACATTAGGAGGGATGTGATGTCAATTTCACCTGTTCCCGGTGGAATAACCTTCAGTTACTTGATTATGGTGGAGTCTCTCTCTGATTCATCCTTGTGAGTCAAATGTGAAGCTCTCACTGGGACAAAGTCATCTCCTTTTATGCTATCGTGGGGCTACTTGGAGTCGTTGCCAAGGTTCCCTGGATGGACATTGAAGTGCAGGGCCCTTTAATAATCGGTGGCTGGGCTCAGGATGGACTTGAAAAGCTGGATTTGGCATAACTGGAGGTTTCTCCCTCAAAGATTTAATGAGTCCATGGCCAGATATTTTGTAAGTCAGTGGGAAAGAGTTAATAAGGACAAGGGACATCTGTTTTCCCTTAAAGAAAGTTGAGCGTCCCCCAAACATCACTCCATTGCACCTGAAGAAGTTAAATGGTGCCGTTCCCATGGAATCAACCAATGTAGTCCGGACCTGTGATTCATATAAAAAGTAGCTGTTTCTTAATTTCCCCCCCACAATGGCTTCATTCTTACCTTATGAACCTGCTTTGTCAGTGTCTGCTTTGATTTATGGAAGATTTCAAACTCCCCAAATAACTATCCCTTTTCTTTTCATTAAAGTTAATCCCCACAAAGACACTTTCATCTGCTGATTAGTCATGCCCCAGTGAACCCCGCTAACCAGGGGCTAAGTTATTGATGTGTTAAAGATGTAATCTCTGAGTCTTGGGACCACTGAAGAAACCCTAACATTTTATTTGACAGTCAGAATCTCACAATGTATGGCCTTCTTTGAGCAGTCCTGGTCGCATGCGTTCCTTGGGGCCCATAAATCTCTCTGGCCCGACTGCCTGTGAGGGCTGAGCTATTGTGGAGCCAACACACTGCCCTGCGCCCCAGGGTATCACGGTGTCTTCTCCAAACTCCACTTCCAGTCCCGAAAGCATGTATTCAGTGGCAAATCAATTCTATCAGAAACACCAGCTCGTTGTTTTAAGCCTGGCCCGGGGCCTTCCTCATAAATTTGCACCGACTCACAAATCAACAAGACTGTAGTTTGGATGTGATATTGACCACTGATGCCACCAACTCTCCCTCCTACCTGTTGATGCTGAGCCATGTGCTCACTGGCTACAGCCATTGGTAAGTCCCAATAGATGGTGACAAAGAGCAGCCTACATGGAAATGTGTAGTAATGCCTCACCAACCAATTTAAAATTTGTAGAAAAAAAGAAGCAAACCGGAGACCTTTGGCATACGTGAGGTTAAGTTTGGTCTAAGACCAACTGGCAGTTCACAGGCAGAGTGGTCCCTGTGATGCAGGAAACAATCATGGACGGTGACGTCTGACGTTCGTGGTCTCACGAACTTGAAGAATGGGAACGCGGACGCCACAGGAAAGGTGAAACAGCAACATTTATTAAGAAAGGAAAGAAGTAAAAGCTCTCTAATGAGAGGGGGCGCCCGGAAGTGGAATGCCCAGTTTCTACACTTAGGGGCTACACTCAGGGGTATATCTTCTGTAGGCCTTGGAGTGATGGTTTGGTGCCTGCAGTTAATGCCTAACGTGGGAGGTGTCATACTCGGTTAGTCACATAGAATAGGTTGAGGCTGAGCCAGGTGACGTTTCCTTATTCGGTCTTACTTGAGGGGCTATGGACAATGGGTCCTGGTGTCCTCCCCTCCTGTGGCTCAGTTTCCCAGATACCAGTTTTCTGTGCTACGTTCCCAAACATGGGTGTCATGACTACCGAAACTACAACTTGCTGGTTGCTGGAACCCCTCTCCTGACTGTGTAGGTCTCACTAACTATCCTGTCTCACCTGCACATAGGATGCTTCTTGTTTGGCATCTTCAGTGCTTACTGTACAGGAGAGACCCTTAGTCATTGTGAGCAACCTCTGCAAACATTTAAAACGGATCAATGTCACCCCATTAAGTATAACAATAATAAAACAAACAAACAAACAAACAAACAAACAAACAAAAAACTGATCCAGGTTCTACCGGTAAATAGTGATCACTCTTTCTCTGCTTCTCAGCGCTTGCTTTAGGCCAGGGGTTGGCAAACTTTTTCCGGAGAGGGTCAGATAGTAAATATTTTTTGCTTTGCTAGATGTATAGTCTCTGTCCCAATTACTCAACCCTGCCATTCTAGCACATTGCCATTACATAGACAATTATGTAAAAAAATGGGGGGAAGCCAGGACGGCTCAGTGGGTTGAGCGCTCACTTTCCAGCGCTGGGGACCAGGGATCGAATCCCGGCCCCGGCCCGTGCGGAACCATATGCTGAACTGGGAGCTCCCCCAGTTCAGTTCTCTCTCTGTCTCTGTATCTCTCTCTCTCTCTCTCTCTCTCCCTCTCTGTCAAAAATAAATAAAATATTAAAAAAGAATGGGTGTGGCTGTGTTCTAATAAAACTTTATTATAAAAGGGCTGGATTTTGCCTGAAGGATGGAGTTAGCTGACTCCTCATTTAGACACCCACAATCTCTTGGAGATTAGGACTGTGGCCCCAGGTGACCCCGCAGACCTGACCTAATCTTGTCAGCCTCCATTTGAAACCTTTTACTGACTCCCCCCCCCCTTCTTTTTTTTTTTTGGCAAAGGTTGGACCACATTATTAGTCACTTGAGCTGCATTTTGAACTGTAGACCTTCCTAGGCTCCTCCTGAGCCACTAAAATGACATCTCTGGGGACAGGTTGGGGACCTGGATATTAACAAGTCTGCCATGACATTCAAATGCATTGGTTCTCAAAGTGAGGCCCAGGGACCCCACCCCCCATGTGCTTTTGAAAGGTTTGTGATGCAGGAAAAAATAAGGGAGTGTGCTGGAGGACTGGAGGAAAGCCCTAGGGAGAAGGTGATAGCTGAGGAGAGGCCAGAAGGAGGAAGCCATCCTGAGGGAATCTCTGGGAGGAATGTTCCCGGCAGAAGGAAGAGGCCCTGGATGCGCATGTCATGGAGCTAGGCAGCGTGGTTGGCGTGGATGGCAGGGAGCTGAGTGAGAGGAGAAGAGGCCTCAGAGGAGGGCAGCCAAGGCAGATGCCGGCTTTTCGGGCCATTGAGAGACCTGGCTTTCACTCTAAACACAATGGGAGGTGTTGGAGAGTTTGAGCAGGTTACATTATGCAAGCTATTCCAGGAATGTCCCCATCTCTTCCTCCTTCTTCTAGCTCATTCTGGAGCACAATCTCCCTCCCACGCTGGGCTGCAAGGTCCTTGAGGACCCAGGCGCTGCCTTTCTTTCCTTTCTCCTCAGGGCCTAACCATACCCAGGGCCTCCTATGTACTCCGTGAACACCCACGAATGTACCATAAACGCGCCTTCATCTTCCTCTGCAGTGGATTCTGATTTGGTTTGGTAAGAACTTCTGGTGAAAAATGCAGTCTTTCCCAACTATTTACTTTCCTATGAGTAGCTATATAAATGACATATCTTTAAAAAATAAAAGAAAATAAGACTCAACATCCAAAACACTTCACCAGAGAACCAGAAATCAACATGCCTTTCCTTTGTGATCATAAATAAATCAGAATCTAAAAGATGAGTGTTTTCCAGAGGCGAAGCCGTGGCATTCGGAAAACACATCCGTCTCTTCTGGACTGGCTCACTGGGGAGTTTCACAATTCCCTTTTCCGCTCTTCTCAGCAAGGAGCTGGCCTCCGGTGTTGGGCAGCTCCTCACCTCCCCAGAAGGACCTTCCTGGGCAGTGATTCCATCAGCACCATCTGAGGAAGGGAGGAGACGCTGTTTCCATTTGCCACACCAGCGGCTTCCTGGCCTGACACCCCAGGCCTGACACCCCAGGCCGGACTCCAGGCCGCTGAGCTTGGCTCCCACTCTTTCTTCTGGCTCCAGTGTTTGCTTGTCCTCAGAGTTGACAACTCTTCACTTTCCCAGCTGCCCACAGGACTGGAGCCCTAGGGAACACACCTGCCTGAGGGAGGCTTCCGGGAACCCCTGTCCTGACGAGGCCATACGGGAAATGCAAGTGCCCACATCCTCTCCAGTGCTTGACATGCCATGACCGCCCGTGGAGGAGATTTTAAGGGAGAAGAATGTGGCTGGTCAAAGAAATCATAGAGTTTTATTTAACGTACGTTTGTGCGGGTGTTTGTAAGTGTCCACACCGTGCTTCGGTTGCTCCTGAGAGCTGTCTGTCTGTCTGTCTGTCCTTTTTATCTTTTTTTTTTTCATTGTTAAATTCATGGGGGTGACATTGGTTGATAACAATTACATTGCTGTCCTTTTAATCTATAAGAAAAAGTCCAACAGTTCTTCTTGTTCTGGGTCTAAAAAGTCATTTCTCTTGGGGATAGCAATATGCAAAACAGCTGATTAAGAGTTTGTTTGGGGGGAAGCCGGGATGGCTCAGTGGGTTAAGCTCTCACTTTGCAGCGCCAGGGACCGGGGATTGAATCCCGGCCCCAGCCTATGCGGAACCATATGCTGAACTAGGAGCTTCCCCAGTTCAGTTCTCTCTCTGTCTCTGTCTCTGCATCTCTCTCTCTCTCTCTCTCTCTCTCTCTCTGTCAAAAATAAATAAATAAAATATATATATATATATATTAAAAAAAAAAAAGTTTGTTTGGTGCAGGAGAAATCTGGAATTTTTCCTCTGGACTGGAGGCGAGCTCGGCAAGATGCTGTGAGCCTCACAGGGCAGGGGCTATTACTATATTCTGTCTCTGGTGCCCAGCACAGTAGAAAGGTGCTCCATTCATATCTGGTAGCTGTTGGAGTGTGAGATGTTACCTAATTTAAAAATATTAACCTACGGGCTCCCCAGTCTTTCCTTTTACCCCATCTCCCTTGTTCCACCCCAAATAGGCGGCCACGGAGAGGCAATCTATGCCACAGGGAATGAATAATCGGAAAGATGAGGCATTTGAGGGAACTCAGATCAGCAACCATTGCTTTGGACAGATTCCTTATAAATTAGATTTTCTTTTCTTTTTTTAAAGATTTATTTTATTGTTTTTGACAGAGACAGAGAGAGAGACAGAGACAGAGAGAAGAAGGAGGGCCCAGAGCAGTCTCCATAGTTGAACATCCATTTAAAAAAATATATATTATTTATTTATTTTTATTTTTGAGAGAGAGAGAGAGATACAGAGACAGAGAGAGAACTGAACTGGGTGAGCTCCCAGTTCAGCATATGGTTCCACATGGGCCGGGGCTGGGATTCAATCCCCGGTCCCCGGCGCTGCAAAGTGAGCGATTAACCCACTGAACCATCCCGGCTTCCCCTGAACATCCATTTTTTACATAGTTTCATGCCACACAGGTGGGCAGGGGCCACGCAGGGTGGGAACTGGGCTGGGGGCCTCCTGGATGGAAAGCACACCCCAGTTCAGCATATGGGTCCACATGGACTGGGGCCAGGATTTGATCTTTGGTCCCTGGGGCTGCAAAGCGAGTGCTTAACTAGCTGAGCCATCTTGGCTTCCCCAGATTAGATTTTCTGAGTTAGTGGAGAATAAGGGGGAGGGGGGCAAGGAGGGTAAGGATGCGTCCTTGCCCTTCCTTCTCCATGATTCTTGTAAACCACCTCTCAGGCACCCAGGTGTGTTTGAGAAGCTAGAGAGAGATGAGATCTGAACCTTGGCCTCGATGGATACCAGCACCTGAGGGTTGAAGAATATTCCCCATGAGCCCAAGGGAAACACTGCGTGGGGTACATTGTGCCTCTGTGGGCCTGGCAGCTGCCCCTTCACTACTTAGAGGAGGATTCAGTAAATCTTTATTGAATTCATGGATCGAGGCCCTCCATGGCTAATTCCAGGTTTCTGCACTGGGTTTGAGTCCATTTTAACCCACTTGGTGTCTGTTACTCGTTTATAAAGCAGAGACATTCCAACACCCTCACTAGGGACAAGAGAGAAATAGCCCATCAGCGGGTGGTCCTGTGGACCCTGCCAGGCATGGTAAGGATGAGCTGACATGTAAGACATGCTCCCTGACCCCTAACAGTTGCTGGTTGGGAGGACAAGGCTCAAAGAGTAAAAGGAGACATTAAGAAAAAGAAGCATCTAAGAGCCAGAGGACGCTGAACATTGTTGCCAGAGGAATAGAGTTGTAGGGGAGATGAAGCAGGAGGAGCACATGGACATCCGAGCGAGAGTGCAGGAGAGAGAGGGGAGGAGAGTATAGGGGCGGGGAGGAGAGGAGGTTTAGTGGTGGGACAAAGGCATTAGGTGAAGAAAGAAGTGGAAGCAGGAACGAGCCTGGCGTGTTTCAGTTACAATAGACTATCGATAGCAATGGCCCGAGTGGAGAATTGACAGCAAGATCTAATCATTAGCGAGAGGGGGTGGCCAAATTGTCACAGTTCTTCATGCCAACCTGAGGAATCTGGATTTAGCACGTAGGCAAGACCGCTTACCTCATCTGCAAGGTGCTACCAATGCAAAATGAAAATTCAGCGTCTCTTGTTCAAAAATCATGAAGGGCTTCAAGACAGTGTAGCCTTAAAGCCAAGTTCAGGGCCCTCCTGAGCCGGGCCCTGTGCACCGGCCCCCTGGTCCCCGGGAAGCCCCCGCCGCCGGTCAGTGTGGAGAATGCATTTGAGCAGGAAAAGGCTGGGTGAGAGTGACGTATGGGAAAGAGGAGCTGGCGGGGTCTCCTGGATGAGTAGGGACAGGAAGTGGCAGGGGATCCCTATCAGGAAGTCATTAGAGTTGTCAAGCACGTCCTGAAAGGTTGGGGGTGGTAGGAATGGGAAGAAGGTCCATGTGTGACATGAGAGGAGGGGCTGCGTCCCTATGGGCCAAGTGGGGCAAGAGCCCAGCCCCCACCCCACATCCTGACAGCTTGAGCCTGGGTCTTGGAAAACGCTGGAATCATGAGGGAAGGAGGACGGTGGGAAAGGGAAATGGCTTTGGGAGGTTGCTGAGCGGTAACAGTCTTAGTCATGCTGAATGCGAGATAAGGGCAGGGCCTCCAAGAAGGAATGTCCAGCTGGCTGTGGAAGACGAGGAAGAAGGTTCACGTGGAAGTAGAGACCTGAACGAAGTGAAAAGTGTTGTGTAACTTGAGGTTGGAGGCCATATGCAATTTCTTAGGAATGAAGTCGGTAGATAAGCAGGGTGCTAAGACATAGATGAGTCGTTTTAAATATTTTCTGTGAGCACTTACAGGAATCGGGCAATTAGCCATGAAGTTGGAGCCAGCAGTTTGGTGGAAGGTTTTTTTTTTCCAATTGCTCTTTCCACAAGGTGGTTGTGCAGGATAGCATAGCTGTTGTGATCTTTCAGAACTCAAATGTGGTAAGAAAAATAAAATAAAATACTGCTGAAATGCTGGTAAAAACTTATCAGCATGAACTGTCAAAGGGTACTTGCGGCAGGTCTTTTTCTTCCCTCACTTTTTAATGACCCATTTATTTTTCAGGCAATTCTTTCAGGAATTTGAAAGTTTAAGCAGGGGTTACATGGAGAACTAACAGGAAATGTCTCATCTTTCCAAGTTTATTGTTGAGAGTGGCCAGATGTCATTTGTTTGTGAGTGGGAAATGGGAAGTTAGATCGCAGAACATGAAATTTAAAACTCCTTGTTAAAAAAAAGAAAAGAAAAGAAAAAGAAAGGGGAGTGGAACAGAGAAACACACACAGGGAAGCCGCTTAGCCTCCTGTGACTGTGTTCACAGTGCCGTGGGGCAGGGCTGGCGGGCAAGACGCTAACAGGCGAACCCGACTTACTGTGTCACCTTCTTACAGGCCTGTGTGCCAACAGCTGGTGTCCGCCTGGCCTGCCAGGGTGTTTGGAGGCTCTTGGAGGATCTGCTGTAATTATAAACCCTGTGAAGGGCCAGGAACAGAGGCCAGCGCTCTTATTGGTCATCATGCCCCAGGATGAAGAACCAGAAAGGAACTTGCAGCCCTTCAGCATGGAGCGCTTAGAAAAGCAATATCAATGTTTTAAGGCGACATTTTCAGCTTCTGTGGTTCTAAACTCTGGGTCAAACACTTCCAGACTGTTTGGGCTGGCTCGCTTAGCTCTGGCCCCTTCTGCCCGAATTGCTCCCCAATTATCCCGGAAATACCCTCTTTGTCCCCTGCTGTTGCTACAGTGGGCTTTGGCAGGCTCATTCTCGGCCAGGTGTCTTCCAGCTGTTTCCATGGCAGCAATGGACAACAGAGAGTCTAAGGGGCTGGGAATTGACAGGCAGGAGGTGGGGCCTGAGTTCCTGTCTCCGGCCCAGGGCTTGCTGATCCATCTGTCTTGCTCAGAGAGCGAGCGAGCACCCAAGAGAGGCCTGCCCCTTCTTGGAAGATGATGTGCTCCAGGCAGGACAAAGAAACATAAACTTGGAATTGCTTCTTGGATCACTGGGCCAAACATGGGACACTCGGCTAAATGGAAGGGTACAGAGCAAAGAGACCCAAGAGCATCTCTAAGGCTGAGAACATCTTGGCCTCATTTTGCAAAGAAAAAGGACAAGAAAGCCCTGTCTCCCTGATGGGCTGGCAGGGGCGACAGGGAAGATTCTCTTCAGCCCCACCCCACTCAGAGTTAGTTAGCAGGTATTTTGTCCCTGGGGGCCTGCCTAAGCTCCTGAAATCCTCTCTTAAGTCTCTTCTGGAGGTTCAGTCGTGAATGCTTGGTTCATGCAAATACTGAACCGGAGAAGTCTGTCCACTGGCCAAGCCCATCCGCCATGTTGGTTACTGAGGCATTTGTTGTCAGTGTCTGAGGGGTGCGAAACACAAGCATTTTTTTTATTTTATTGTGGTAAATATATATGTGTAATATACAAGTACATATTTATATCATAATTTACCATTTTAGCCATGTTCAAGTGTACAATTCAGTGTTGTTAAGTAGATTCACAATGTTGTGCAACTGTCCCCACTACCCATTTCCAGAACTATTTCAGCATCCCAGACAGACGTGCTTTGCCCACTAAATAGTAACTCCTGGGATGCCGGGAGAGCTCAGTGAGTGAGCACTTGCTTCACAATCTCCAGGTCTGGGTTTTGATTCCCGGCCCCGTCCTGTGCAACCCCATAGGCTGAGCTGTGGCACGACTGGTATCCCCTTGTATAGCACAGGAGCAAAGGTTCTTAACTTCCATATGGGAGGCCCTGGGTTCAGTTCTGCCCCACGTGGCCCCACATCCACTTGTGTGGAATGAAACCATGTCACAAGGAATGATGTGTAACTACAGAGACTGCTCTGGGCCCTCCCCCTCTGCTCTCTTTCTCTTTCACCTTCTCTCAAACAATAAAATAAATCTTAAAAAAACAAACAAAAAACGTAACTTCCCATCCTCCACTGCCCCCAAGGCCCTGGTAAACTCTAGTCTACTTTCCCTATACATCTGTCTACTCTTGGTACCAACAGATAAGTCTTAAAAAATAACTTTGTTGTTTTTATGAAAATAATACTTAAAAAAAACAAACATTCTCAAGGAACACAGAAAAGTACAGAGGAAAATTACATCATAACATATTGTTGTCAACATTTGCTGAACATCATCCTGTGACACCTTTATATGCACATATGTTTATAGAACCATGGGCGGAACACGAAAGCCAGTCAGATAGATACATTTTAGAAAAATGAGATTATTTAATACATGGGTGTTTTAAGTGGAAAATTCAATTTTTCTTGAATTTAACAGAACACAAAGTAATGGAAGGTCCTGCCAAACTTTAGAGAAGTGGTCCCATGCAACAAAAATACTAACTCTGAGAAAAAAATTTCCTCTTGACTAGTGGAAGCAATGAAGATGTGGGCTCCCGATGACTTACTGATCATGTCTCTCAAGTTTGGCCATAGCAAGCGAGACCCTGTGATGGGTGACAAGGAAGTTCCTGTATTTCCTCTGCCTCCTGCTTTCTACCCCACCCCCAGCTCTAAATCCCAACTGTTGCTAGCGGGCTTACTCCTTGTACCTCATTGTCAAGGTGATGACATCTGTATTTGGAACAGGCAAGGTGTGGTGGGGGTGGTGAAGGGACATGCAAGGGGACCCAAGACACCTGCGGTGGAGGCGATGGCTTCATGGCGCTGGGCCCACATGCGTGGAACTTTCATTATCAGAGTGAAAGAAAGGTTCCTATGAGGACAGACAACTGTTTTGAGAGCAGACTATGGGCCAAGCATTATGCTAAGTAACTACTTTCCCTGTTCGTATTAAGTTCCTCCAGCCTTATAGCCAACCCACCATCAGTGCTACCGGCTACATACAGGAGTGGCCCTAGTTGATGTTTCTGAGTGCATCAACGGCTGTGGGCAGAACAGTCACTTGCTGATTAAACTCCAGGCCACTCTTGAATGGGGAGCGGCTGGGGACACCACCGTGTGAGAGCTGGGCTCCACTCCCCAGAGTCACGGTCACACCTGCAACTGCACACGTTCCTTATTAGACAGAATTTCAAGAAATGTACATCCTCACTGAGTGTCTGGCCAGAACAAGAAAACACAGCCAAGCTCAAGCCCTGCAGGCCTGGCCACAAGTCTACACTATAATGCTCTGCTGTGTATCACACTAACACCCACAAAACAGTCTTGTTCAATGTGTTGAACTGTCCCCAGGTTGATGAGACATATTATGGGGTTGGAGCATCTGATAGATTATTTTTGAAGAATAAACTGAGGCCTGGACCAGAGGGTACCTTAAAGCCTGTATCCCTTTGTCTGAGTTTGTGCCTTTTACTAAGGGACATGGTGGCCGGAGGCCTGGTGTCTGGTAAACTCTTGGATGGTTTTGCTCCATCCAAGAGAAACAAGCATTAGTTCTCAATCATACTGATTTCTAATATTCCCCTTTTCTTACCAAATTTAAACAGGCTTAAAGTGGATTTTGTTGTTGTTGTTGTTGTTACTAAAGATCTTCCCTCGGAGAAAACTTTCACTGTCATCGTCCTGTGTGACACAGTGCCCAACCCCTCCTCGAATCCTTTCCTACTCAACCCAGGGCTCAGAAAGCAAGGCTTCCTCTGAAATCCCAAAGGCTCCATTGCTATTCTGCTCACCGGCATTTGGTACAAACCTCATCGCTGACCCTGGGAGATACACAATGCAGTGCCGTGCTTCCGCTTATCTCCCATCTGTGTCAGGATGAACAGAATGGGTCATGGGGTCAATGCCTCTCTCACGACACCTCTGGAAGCCCCTGGTGTCCCTGGAACACCCAGATCAGCAGGAAGACACTCAGTTTCTCAGAATTCAACAGCTTCAAAAGTTTAATTCATTTTAGAGTAGTTGTCTTCCATTGATTTATATTTACCCTCAAAACTGGTAGAAATCCCTAGCTTGGCTCTTTTTGAATAGCCAGCTGTTTTATTTCATTTTTTAGAAACCATTCTTGTTTCAGAAAAAAATGGGATATGACACATTCTGGGATATGACCCATTTTTGTCTGTGACTGATGCTATAATCAGAGAATCAGTATGATAGAGACAACCAGTCATGCTTTGCTCCCACATGGCTTCTTTCTGCTAGGAAATGAAGCAGAATTCTCTAAGAACCGGGGTGCTTGTTGGATCCCCAACCCAGCCTTAGTCACCACTGAGCATATAACCCTTCCTTAAAGGCCCTTGCCAATAGCTCAGACCAAACCAGCCTGAGTCAGGCACTGTTCACCTGCTTTCCACGAGGTTGTTAAAACTTAGATGTAATTGATATAACATATTAATTTCAGCTGTACAACATATCGACTCAATATTTGTGTATACGGCAGAATGATCAGCACAATAAGTCTACTTAGCATCTATCAACACACATCGTTGCAATTTTTTTTCTTGTGATAAGAACTTTGAAAATTGACTCTCTGCTAAGAGAATACTTTGAAGTATACAGTACAGTATTATTAACTCTAGTCACCATGTCGTACATTATTACATCCCAGGATTTACTTATCTGAGACTGGAAGTTTGTACCTTTATTCTTTTCACCCATCCACTCCTGCTCCCTTGTCTCTGGCAATCACCAATCTATTCTCAGTATCTATGAGTTCAGGGTTGTTGTTTTTTTTTAAGATTTATCTTTATTATTTTTGACAGAGAGAGAGAGAGAGAGAGAGAGAGAGAGAGAGAGAGAGAGATACAGAGACAGAGAGAAGGGGGAGGGCCCAGAACAGTCTCCATAGTTGCACATCACTGGTTTTTCCACATAGTTTCATTCCACAGGTGGGTGTGGGGCTGCACAGGGCAGTAACTGGCCCAGGGTCTTACCCTGGTGAGAACTGAACTGGGGGTATTCCCTAGTTCAGCATATGGGTCCGCACAGGCCGGGGCCAGGATTCGATCCTTGGTCCCCGGGGCTGCAAAGCGAGCACTTAACCCACTGAGCCCTCCCGGCTTCCCCGAGTTCAGGGTTTTTGTTTTGTTATTTTTAGAAACCACATATGAATGAGATTATATGGTATTTATCTTTCCTTGACTTATTTCATTGAGCATAATACCCTCTAGGTCCATCCATGTTGTCACAAATGGCAGGATTCCCTTCATTTTGATGGCTACCTAATATTTTATCACATATAATACATATACATATGCATATACATTTACATATGCATCTACGTATTTTTTTTCTCTGAGTATCCTGGTTATTAGAGAATTCTGCTTCATTTCCTAGCAGAAGGGAGCCATGTAGTGGAAACACATGACAGGTAGTTCCTATCATACTGATTATATGATATAATATTCCATTATATATATATATATATATATATATAAATATATATAACCTTTTCTTTATCCATTCATCCGTTAGTGGACACTCGGGTTGTTTCCATGTTTTGGCTCTGTATAAATAATGCTGCAGGGAAAATGTGGGTGCAGCTATCTTTCTGAGTTAATGTTTCTTTTGGCTAAATACGTAGAAGTAGGATTGTTAGGTCATATGGAAATTCATTTTTAATCATTTGAGGAACCTCCATACCATTTTCCATAGTGGCTGCACCAATTTACATTCCCAGCAACAGCGCACAAGGGTTCCCTTTTCTCCACATCCTTGTTGACACTTGTTATCTCTTGTCTTTTTGATAACAGCCCTTCTGACAGGCGTGAGGTGCTAACTCATTGTGGTTTTAATTTGCATTTCCCTGATGATTAGTGATGTTGTGCACCTTTTCACCTACCTGTTGGCCATCTGTATGTTTACTTTAAAGAAATGTCTATTTTTTATCAATTTTTTTGAACACCCACCAAAGGATTTTTTTTTCAAATACAGCTTGGCTAAGGTAGCATACAATATTGTGTTCATACATGTATTCTTGAAACCAAATTAAAAAAAAAGAGAGTAGTTGCTGGGACATTATACTATAATCTAATCAGGATGTCTACCAGTGTCTGCCATTTTCAGAGAGCAGAATTTGCAAGTCTTATTTTTTTCTTTACAATTCAGTAACTCGAAAACTTTCTTCATGTTGCCAAGCAGCAGAGCTGAGCTCTGTCCAAAGGTTCCTTAGCATCGAGGTGATTTGAATATCTTCCAGTGACGTGGGCACTGTCAGGATGGGTCATCAAGCATCATCTGGGGACACCTTGGCCACCAGAAGAAAGTTGCTTGTTAGTCGTTCCCTAAACTACATGGAGGAGGACAGACAGTTCTGCCAATTTCTCAATTTCTTTATTTTCAGCAAAACATTTTCTTTGACATTGGACCTTGAGGACATTCCTCCAAAGTGGTGAATAGTCATCAAGGGTCTGTTGCTTGTCTTGGATGTGTACTCAAGCTTCTTTGTATGTCTGAGTCCAGATACGTGGATCACCCCAACCTCTAGAGAGTGTCTGGGGCAGTTTAAAGGCGGCCGTGGTGCGTCCCAGCCTCCTCCCAAGCTTCTCTTTCTGCACCTCAATGCCCCCGGCCTGTTTTAACTTTTATTTATTTTTTTTTTTATAAAGATTTATTTTCTTATTTTTGACAGAGACAGAGAGAAGGGGGAGGGCCCAGAGCAGTCTCCACAGTTGTGCGTCATCAGTTTTCAACATGGTTTTGTTCTACACAGGTGGGCAGGGGCCACGCAGAGAGGGAACCAGGCTGGGGGCCTCCTGCATGGGAGGCACACCCCTGCGAGCTGGGGCCACACCCCAGTTCAGCATATGGTTTGTACCGCCGGGCCAGGGCCTGGATTTGACCCTCGGATCCTGGGACTGCAAAGTGAGCTCTTAACCCACTGAGCCATCCGGCATCCACCCACCTGCCTGTTCTTAAATTGGATTGTTTTTTGTTTGTTTGCTTATTTGTGTTTTGCCATGAACTTGTATGAGTTCTTAATTTAGTTTGAATATTAAACTCTTTTCAGGTCGATGGCGTGTAAATATCTTTTTCCCCATTCCATATGTTGTTCCTTCACTTGGTGGTGGTTCCTTTTGCTGTGCAGAAGCTTTTTAGTTTGATGTCGTCCCACTTGTTTATTTTTGCTTTTGCTTCCTGTGCTTTTGGTGTCAAATCCAAAAAAATTATTGCCAAGAACTATGTCACAGGGCTGACTGCCTATGTTGCTTTTATGTGGATTTAATCCTCTCAACGGGCCTACGTAGTAAATGGTATTATTGTCTCTGTTTTAATATGAGAGAATTGGGGTCCTTAGGGGAAGTCACCTACCCAAAGTCAGAGTTACCCAGATGCTGGCCTGAGAGTCTGTGCACTAGACCACTGCTGGCGCTATTGGTCGGCATCTTACCGTTGTGCTAAACTGCTGTGTCATGGAGCTGACTCCCTCGGGCAGAGTAACATCAGCCACAAGGTCACACTGCACCTCTGGGGAGAGCTGATGGGCATCCCAACAACTTCCACTAGGGACGTTGTGACGTGGAAAGTAGCTCACACACATCTCAGTCAGTCTGACTGGAATCTGATGGGTTAAGACGCGGGTTCTGTATTTATCTCTGTTTTACTCATGAGGATATTGTGACTTGATTTGCCCAAGGTCGCCCCATGGGTAGGTGGTGGGGACAAAATTTGAACCCAGCTCTTCTATTCCTATGTTGAGTGTTCCCAGACAGTTTCCCACGAATGCTGGCGCAGTGCCTACTTGGTCTACTTTGATCATGTTAATGAAGTTTACTTCTCCCAAAGTATCTTCTGCACCCACTGCCCCTTATCTGACCCCCCACCCCAACCCCTACATCAGCCCTGCCAGGCTCTGACCCTGCAGGGCATCCCCCGTGGGGCGGGGCTTGCTGTTCATTCCCAGCACCTGGCTGGAGTAGGCGCTCACATAGTGCATGCAGAAAGAAGGCATGAACTTGTTCCTGGTAAGGCGTTTTCCCCAGAAAATCCCAGTTAACATGCAAATGTGTTGCCTGGCACGGACGCCTGGGATTTGTTTCTTAGTTCCTCCCAGAGAGCGAGGTTTTAAGGGATAAATTGACAGGACTAAAGGATAAAGGGAGGGGAAGCCGTTGAGTGTTGGGAAATGCCCAGAGAAGAGGGGTGAGCCCTGGGAAATTCAGGGGGCTCTGAACATTGTGGGACAGGGAAGAGGAGACGGTCTAGTCCCAGGGATGTAGTAGGCCCCAGCCTCTTAGCCCTGGGCTGGTTGTTCTTCATGACAATGGTAAAGGGCCGCTGGTCACATCTATGCAGGGTCTTCCCAGTTCCAGAAAAGAGCCAAATGGCCAGTTTCCCCAAGAGGCTCCTGGGAACAAGCGTACGGTAGTTATCCTCTCTTATTAAGACACCGTTTCTCTCCCTCTCTGAGAAGAGCAAATGGTGAAAGGACAGGCAAGTCACTGGACCCATCGCTCACTCCCCGCCCCGAGTTCATCAAGCAGCCGTGCCCCGCCCTCTCCCACAAGAAAGCTTTCTGCCAGACTTTTCTCTATGCACGACACGCACAGGTATGCATTATGCCCGCAAACTGGATCACACGCTGCGTATGGTTCTGTAGCTTATTTTCGGCGTTTAAACATAGTGGCTATCTTTCAGCTATCAATTCGCAGAGATCTGCTGTAATCATTTGTAACTAACTTTGTCGTATTTCATCATATAACATACCAGACATACCCCAATATACTACACCCAGCTCCCACTCATGAGCTGTGTAGCTGTGTCCAACTGTTGGCTGTTCTCAATACTGCCACAGCGAACACTTCTGCATGCAGAACAGCCTTGTTTTCCAAACCACTGTGTCTTCTGACCACAGCTCTAACTTAGGAAGAGATGGCAGAGGAATGCGTTCCTCCTAGGCAGTGGGGCTTGGCTTTAGAAACCCCGCTTTGAGCTGTCAGTGAGAATGACCGTGAGTGATAACCTGAACCCCACAGAATCACCACCTCGGATGGCCTCTCACCTCTCGTTCTGGAGAATGGAGACGCCCCTGCATCATTTTCTGTAACGCCAAAGGAAATCCCCAGATAAGCGGACACCCTCATGCTTCACAGAAGGCTCTCCCCCACTCCCACGGAGATAAGCGGATGAATGCTTTCTTACTCACAGTTCAGAGTTCTTCGTGGTCCTGCGGGGCTGCCAAGAACGTCTCTCAGCTCATTGCTGCCGCTGCTGCCTCAGCCAGACAGAGCCCTTCCTAGAAAATGGTCATTGCGTTCAGTGTTTATTCTTGGGATGGAGTATTGTTTCCCATCAACTGTCCTCACATTAAAGGTAATTTTTCAGGCAATCTCAGGAGATGTAACATAAAGCGAAAAAATGTTCTTTGTTGCAGGTTTTCGATTTCACATGAATGTGCCAGGGAAAGGAAACTATACTCCCATTTTTAGACAGTGATAAAAGCAAGCAATCGACCGTTCTAGGTGGAGAACCCAGTGCTGTTTTATAGCCACTATCTCGCTAGAAAGTCCATGTCCTGGCTAGGACACGAAGGGGACAGAAGAACCGCTCACTGGGACAGGAAAACCATATGCTCGTTCCACATTGGAGCGTGCCAGTTTCTCACGCAAACCGTTTTCCGTCTTGATTTTTGCCACACCCGTGAACCAATGGGACCATTAGTCCCTTATTATTTTAAATGACGTTTTAAAGCATAACTTCATCCTAATTCATATCTTAAATACTAGGTTTGGTGTGCTAGTTGTATTTTTTTCTGACTTGTATTTTAAAAAATTTGAGTATCACCCAAATTGCCCTGGAGTGTTATACAGTGTCTCACGCTCATAAGGACTGGACTAATGGAAACCCGGATTTCAGCCTCCTACTAGGGTAACCAAGGTGGACTACCATTCAGCCATGGAAGCATCGCCACGTGTCTTTGCATTTGAAGTGCCACACAGCCAGACATCGGGGGTTGAAAGGAAGGGAGCAGGGAAGCTGGGATTGCTCAGCAGGTTGAACGCTCACTTTGCAGCCCCAGGGGCCAGGGATCAAATCCCAGCCCCAGCCCATGCGGACCCATATGCTAAACTGGGGTGTGCTTCCCATGTGGGAGGCCCCCAGCACAGTTCCTGCCCTGTGTAGCCCCCTCCCACCTGTGTGGCATGAAACCATGTCGAAAACTGATGACGTACAACTATGGAGACTGCTCTGGGCCCTCCCCCTTCTCTCTATTTCTCTGTCTCTGTCAAAAACAATAAAATAAATCTTAAAAAAAAGAAAATAAAGAAAAGAAAGAAAGGGATGGAGCAGTTACCTGCTTGTGAAAGGCAGGGCAACTAACTGGAAACCCCACGACTATTGGAGCCAGACCCAGGTATAAATCTTAGTGACCTTAGACAAGGCTTCTTATTCGTAAAGGGGGCATATTCAGAGCCACTCTGTAGAGTGAAATGAAGATTAAATGAGATACTAAACAGGAAGTGCCTGGTTAAGGGAAGGTAGCCATACCTAGTGGCGCTAGTGCGACCTTCAAAGCCTGGCCTCAAGGACACTGAGACCTGACCTGAGCCAACCGTTTGATCTAAGGCTGATGACATAACCTAGGGATCCCCATCTTCTCCATCTATACAATGGGGACGCAATGTCTGTCTACAGAACTGCTTATGGGAGCAAACAAAACTCATGGGAAGGCACCCCAGGCCCACAGTAGGCCCACAACCAGTGCGGCTGTCCCCTGAACTGCATGCCAGGGCGAGCAGGTGTCTGTGTGTTATTAACCTGGGGCTTCTTCTTTCCTCGTCTTCTGGGATCAGGAGCCACAGCGAGGAAGTTGAGACGATACACATTTCTGGCCCGGGGGCTGTGGTAACGCCAAGATATGTCCGTTCTAGATTCATGAGCACACCAGGGGAGTGTAGCATGCTCTCCCTAGCTGATGTGCATTTCAGTGCAACGAGATTTATTGCATTTTGTCAGCCAAGGGTGAAAGAAACAAAGAAATCCAGGAAAACCAGAAGGGGTGTCAGACTTGCCCTGCTCCCCAGTCTCTGTTGCTGTTTGCTCCTCCGTGCCGGCCCTCTGACTTCCTTAACTCTCACCTCGAGGTGTGGGGTCTGCCCTTCCGGGCCCTTCCGGGGTGGTGGTGGGCAGGGCGAGGGGAAGGGAGGCTCCACACCAGCTGAGCCACTGTGGCTCCCCCAGAAGATGCGCTCAGATGTGGTGCTGAGAAAACAACTGGACTTCCTGCGGAGACTTCAAAGCCCACACCCTCTCGACCGCAGCACATTTGTGCAGCTGAAGGAGAAACTGCTGGAAACGGGAATTGCCCTGATGTCACGGGATTGTACCGGCCCTGTTCTCCTGGAGACATCAGGGCGTTGGCTCCGGAAGGGCTGGGTGGGAAGCGATGCAACTTTAGACAAAGGCCCTGGGCTCTTCGCGGAGGGAGGTCAGCTGGGGCCCCTGAGTTCCCAGTTGGCTGAACTGCCACCTACACTGAATAGCAATAGAAAGTTGCGGTCCTGAGAGCAGAGCGGAGAGTGGAGGTTCAGAGGAAGGGGCAAGCAGGCAGGTAGCGTTGTGGGAGGACTGCTGAAATCTCCCTTTCTCCTCTCCTCCGACCCTCTCCACCCCTCACCCCAAAAGAAAACCTTTGTCTATTGATCCACCTTGGTGCTTTCAATTCCCAAATTGATTTCGTTCTCTTAGGTTATGCTGTTATCCCGAGGGGACCGCTTTAAAGATGCCTGGAACGCTGAAAGGAACCAGGACTTCTTGGAGAAAGAGCAGATTTTGATTAGGGCAGGAAATGTCCAAGATGGGCCTATGTGATTGTGCCAAAAACCAGAGAAGCTATCAAAAACGGCCCAGAAGCCAGCTGAAGAGTCCTACTGGCCAAAGACAGAGAAGTTTTAGCATTAAAAAAAAAAGCAGTGTATTGAAAGGTAGCAAATATGGAAAACTATGAGTTCACAGTGATAGGAAACAGACCCCCTTATTTGTCACCACTGGAGGTTGCTTGGACACTGACCCATTTCTCTGAAAATTGATAGAAGAATAGGCGTGTATCCGGCCTTTCTTGCATGAACTATATTTCAGAGTAACCAAAGAGCGGATGAGGTCAAGTTCATCCTTATGTAAAGTCAAGTTCATCTTTAGGAAGTCTCCCTAATAGATGCATCAGGACTAATAGAACTAGAAAATCATGACTTTGCAATCCCTAATAAAATAATGAATTTAGAAATGATCATCAGTGGGTGCTGATACTATCTGGTGAAAAGGTGACAGGGACTTTTAAAATGGGAAATCTACAAGCAATACGTACGAAGTAGTCTTCTCTCATAAGAAATTTATTTATTTATTTATTTATTTATGATAATAAATGTAAAACCGAGCCTACACAAGCCTGTAGATGTGCGCTAGCTAATATGGTAGCCACAAATGGGCCTTGAACACTTGAAATGCAGCCATTCTGAATCAAATTGTGCTTAAGTGTACAATGCACACCCGATTTTGAAGATGTAATATAAAAAAGAATACAAAATAGCTCATTTATGATCTTTTATACTAATTACATTTTGAAGTGGTAATATTTTGGTTATTTCACATTAAATAGAAGATGTTATTAAAAATAATTTTACCCATTTCTTTGAACTTTAGAATGCGCCTGCTAGAACATATAAAATATTCTACATCTTCCTTAGCAGTTTACAGAAAGCATGGCGATAGTGGAAATAGCAACACCAAGAGGAAGCAATTGGTCACGTCCAGAATGGGGGAAATTCTACTGCATAAATGACTCATTTTCTTCAACAGATAAATGTCATTAGAACAAATAGGGAGGAGCGGTGGTTTTAAATAAAAAAAAGATATAGCAACGAAGTATAGTGTATGATCCTTGTTTGAACAATGTGGGAAATTTGAACATTGGGGCTGAGTATTAGATCATATGAAGGGTTAACTGTTTATTTTCTTAAAGGCAATAATGGCATGGTGGTTATGTCTTTTAAAATGTGCTTACCTCTTAGGGACACCTACCCAAGTTTTTGTGGATAAAATCATATGTCCTCTGGGATTAAAATGTTCAGAGTAGAAAAGTGTGAGGGTAGATGAAACCCAATGGGCGAAATGTTGAATTATTGTTTAAACTAGGTGCTGAGGAATGTGGGCGTTCATTATATTATTATTATTTTTTTAAATTTATTTTATTGTTTTTGACAGAGACAGAGGGAGATGGAGAGAAGGGGGAGGGCCCAGAGCAGTCTCCATAGTTGTACGTCATCAGTTTTCAACATGGTTTTGTTCCACACAGGTGGGCGGGGGGGCCGCACAGGGCAGAAACTGGGCTGGGGGCCTCCCACATGGGAAGCACACCCCAGTTCAGCATATGGGTTCACGCTGGCTAGGGCCGGGATTCGATCCCTGGTCCCTGGGGCTGCAAAGTGAATGCTTAACCTGCTGAGCCATCTCGGCTTTCCCTATTCTTTTATTTTTTATATGTTGAAAAGTTCCAGGATTTAATTGTAACTCCATAATGTCTATTTGTAACATATTTATAAATAATACACACTACTGTATTTAATAATATAGTTATCAATATAATATAATTTATATAAGAAACAATTGTAATGATTTTAAATGCCCAAGAAACTATTTTTGTTTTTAATGCCTGGGGAAGGTAGCACATGGTTGGGTTCTCTGGGGAAGGTGCACGAACGGTTAGCAGGAGAGCCCAGAGGAAATAGGAGTGAAGTCTGACAAGAGACCCACCTACTCCTGTGGGTCACAGGTCGTCCCTGGGTTTCTCGTGAGGTGGGCAAGTGGCTGAAAGAAGACCTGGGAACCAGCCAGCTCAGTGTCCAGAAAGTGCTCACAGGGGGCCCCGTGGTCCTGGGTCTGTCTGGAAGCATCAGGCCCTAAGATCATCAGAGGGGACGGATAACTCCAATTCTAGTTTGTTCATTTACACTGAGCTGTAAGCATCAAGGGTCCGGTATCGGTAGCCAGCGTGAGCCACACGTTGTGGGGAAAGAGTTTGGAAGGAGAGTTTGGAAGATGGCAGTGCTGTTTACATCAGGTTGTGGTGCTACCAGGTACACACGTGTCTCCACCCAAGAGAAACATCCCCATGGGCTACACAAGAGTTTCTTGGTGGTGTTAAGAGGACAACATAGATGAGTCCCGCTGAAGGACCCCCTACGGACCCTCTAACCTTCTTCTCGCCACATCTTGAATCAGGCTACGGTTCAGCCATTGCAATCTCTTTAGGGAAACTGTTTGTTGCAATTTTGTAAGTATATTTGACACACCCCCTGGGCTGTGTGTTAGATCTGGCAACTCTGTAGAGATGCAGGGGTGAGAAAATGGAAAGGTCACCCCCCCCCCCAGTGCCCACTCCCTGCACATAGAGTTAGTCTATATCCCACAGGGCTCACACCTCTTCCCCAGCGATCTCACCCCTGTCTGTCCTAGGAGCCCGGCCCATACAGATGCCCTCTGCCCCTGCATCTCCTTAGAAGGCAGGTATTCACGACTGATCGTGCTTGGCTGATTACCCTCAAAGGCGCATTTGCTTTCGAGCTCAGCGTAAAGCCGAACTCAGCGGCCAAGAACAAACTGGTAATGATTCGAGGCAGAATCTTCAAGTGTCTAGCTCTTAGTAGGTGCTCAATAAAATATTTGTTCTGTGATTAATGGAGGGAATTTCAGGCACTGCAATGAATCGCCAAGGGGCCATCCATCAGGCCTGGGGACTTCCCTGGGACCATTCCAATCACCCCACAGAGGGTGGTTTCCTGCTCCCGTTACTCAGAAGGTCAGCCCGGAGGAAGAGCATCAGACCAGTGTTTCTTTATAGGTGGAGGCTGATTCCAGTCTGGGTTTCAGGCGCTTCCTTACTCCATAGTGTTTTCGATCCATTAAAGCTTTGCTTCCGTGGATGTGACAGAGAGCTCACCACTTAAGTCATTTAAGCTTTGGCTGTCCAGGCCTGAAAAAATGCCCTTGGGGACTGATCCTGAAATGCCTGTGGATAAGCTACTTGGCTTAATAGGTCCTGGCAGCTTCAGGAGAGACTAATGGCTCGGCGTTAATTGGGTACACGGAGTGATGTATCTGTGAAGCTAATTCGAGCCGGCCCGTTCAGCCATCCCTGAGCGCTAAGCATCCCAGAAGCCGAGCCTCCAAACTGAGGCTGATTATTAACAAAGTACAGGTGCTTGATAGGTATTTGCGCCGGCCTTCACGCGCCTGCTGCTCTTGCTCATTCCCTCAGCAAACATTTATGGAGAACTGACCAGGTGCCAGGCACTGTGCCAGGGGCTAGAGATAGATGGCACTGCTGTCCCTGTCCCCATGTATGTATGTCTATTCTGGGATGTGGCGGAGGAGAAGCAGAATTTATGAGACGGACACTGTTCGAGGCAGATCTGAGGAAGGACCCCGGCTGGGGTGGTAGATGGCAGCCGGGCTTCCCTGATGTGTAGGGACTGAAGAACCACGCCCAGCCTCTGAGGTGGGCAGGTGGGCAGCAGAGCGAGCAGCACCCTCGCTCGCCATTGTAGGGGGTCTGGCATGGTGGGCTGAAAAGGTGGGCAGGAGCCCTGCAGAACTGTCCCTGCTGTGACCGTGTGTCACCACGGTGACTGGAACACTGATGTCACTTAAGCTCGCCCGAGCTCCTTCCTGGGGGTGAGGAACAATAAGATAGAGAGTAACTTAAAGACACTTCGGTGGCAAGTGACGGAAAGCCATCTTGAACAAGCTTAGGCCCAAAGAAGAATCTGCCAGGAAATCTGTCAGGGCTGAAGGAACCCTGGCTGCTGGGACCTGGCTTGACTAGTCTGGAGCAAGGTCCTCTACCATCGCCTGTCAATAGGGACAAGGGACGAGAGCCTGTGATTGGCTCCATACAGGTCTGGTGGCCCCTCTTCACCCAGTTAAGTCTGAGCTGGGGGGCAGCCGCTAGAAACCAGTGCTAACTCGCATGCAAAACTCAGGCTTGTAGCGTAGTGTGGACACAGGACAGACTCTTCCAGACTTAAAATTCTCTATACATTTACACACACACAGAAAGACAGGATCATAGTATCATTTTATGACCTGCTTTTTTCACCTTCTCCTACATCATGAACACCTTTCCATGTTCAGACACACAGATTTGCTGCGTTCATTCTCTGGCTATGTAATATCGTACCAGAATTTATTTCATAGTGCTCTATCGTGGGATATTTAGTTGCTTGCCATTTTTTTCTCCAATTACAATAGGTGATGCTGTAGTAGAACCCTTTTGGACATACGATCACACACTTATTTGATAATTTCCTTAAGAGAAGTTTCTAGAAGTAAGATTATAAAATCAAAGGGCGTGCACATCTTAACGTTGGCTCAACTCACATCCTACCAGCAGCTGGTGGCTGGGCCACCCATGGGGCACATACATGTTGTTTTTTTTTGTCTTTCCCAGTCTGAGATTTTGTGTCTTATTTTAATTTTTGACTTCTGGAGATTTGGGACATCGTTCATCTACTTAAAATCTCTTTAAATGTCTTCTTTGGGGAGTTGCTTCTTTGTGGGAGATATATATATATATTTTAATGTGAAGCAAAGTGACTCCAATGTTCAAGTTCCAACAATTTGAAGCATCTTAGTTTTATTAATTTTCCACCTTCTCTTTTCTATAGTTTTCACCTTTTTGGGATCTGACCTATGTTGTCTCACCTGCTCCCCATCAGCCTCTGGGTCCTGGTCCCCTGGCCTGTGGCCTGTGGCTAGTATGACATCTCACCCTTACTTGCCCCAGCCATTGCTCAGGACAGGACGTGGTTCATAGTTCAGTCTTGTAAATAGCTGAGCACTGAGGAGTTAACGATGAACAAAGCGCAGTCTCTACTCTCAGGAGTTGAGCATGGAGTGGGAGACTCAGATGTGCCGTCAGTCACTGACGCAAGGTGGACTCTGAGACGCACGCTCAGAACTGTATCCTGAGAACATGTTAACTTCAACTCTTGCATCTTAAATGATTTCTTAAACAAACTGAGTTTTGAGAGAGAAAGGTATTTGAGGCAAAAGAAGCAGTGTCAGATGAAGAGCAACCACTTACTCAATAACCACCATGGCTCAAGTTGGCACGTGCGCTTGTTAATTCCTCCCAACAGCCACACGGGAACATAGGATTGTCGCTGGCTCACAGCTGAGGACAGGAAGCCCTAGCGAGGTCAAACAGCCAGCCCAGGGCTGCGGGGCTGTGTCAGAATGGGTATTTGAGCCCAGCTCTGTCAACATCTGCTTCATGCAAAAGTTGTAAGGTAGAGAGCGTGCAGAGCACAGGATTAGTGGGGTGTTGGGGTTGGGGAGGGATGACTGGGGTCCAGAGCTGAACCACAGGAAGCTGTGAATGAGCTGCTTTGCCTACTGTCCCTACCGCCCTGAGGTCTCCTTCCTCCTCCAGGAAGACTTCCCTGACTTCCTTACCCCCACTTGCAGACGTGACCTTGTGCCCTCTGCCGCAGGGTTACCGTATATGCCCTGTGTACTCACCTGGAGGGTGGGGCGTGTCTAATTGTCTTTGCATGCCCCGTTTGTGAGAACTAGGAGAGTCAATGGAGCACTGGGTGTGGAGAAGAGGAATGAAGAGATTGGAGGCAGCCTG
Organism: Craseonycteris thonglongyai; assembly: GCA_004027555.1. Classification (NCBI taxonomy): domain Eukaryota; kingdom Metazoa; phylum Chordata; class Mammalia; order Chiroptera; family Craseonycteridae; genus Craseonycteris; species Craseonycteris thonglongyai. The sequence goes on from PVKE010003246.1 coordinate 28,616, forward strand.
GCAGGATGTGGCAACAGGTGCCAGGCTGTGGGCAAGGGGCAAAGAAAGGGTTGAGTGTTGTCTCTGCTTCCTGGAATGTAAGCTTCATGAGCACAGGGCCCTCACCTGTCCTGGTCACTGATGTGACTCAGTGCCTAGGACAGGAAGTGACACAGAGTAGGCACTCAATGCGTACTTACAGAATGGATATGTGAATGCACCGATTTCTCAGCACGTACCTGCCTCACAGTCGGGACTTACTAAAATGTTGGTTTCTGTGAGTCTCATTATTACTGACCTCTGTTACTATAGGAAAGCAGAGTGCTTTGGGGTAGGGCGTGAACTTGAGAGGAGGGTGCCTAGGTTTGAAGGCCAGCTCTGTCCTTGCCTCACCTTCACAGTGTTGTGAGGGACCAAGGTAGGGTGACCAGACGTCCCGCTTTTGGCGGGACAATCCCAATTTTTAACAATTTGTCCCGCGTCCCGCGGCGTTTTAAAAAAATTTCGATTTTTGGAAAGAATGCATGACAAGCTAGGGAACGGCGGGAGATAGACCAAATTTTTAATCAAGAACCTCCTCCCCACAGGTCAATGGTGTCCCGCTTTACCAATGTTAAAATCTGGTCATCTTAACCAAGGGGCCACTCCGTGTGAAGCCTAAGGTCCATGATGGGCAGTGACAGCCATCACGACAATGGCACTGTGGCTCACACCTAATCCCATGACTTCGCCACGCTCTGGTTTTTAGAACGACGGATGCCACATTATAATTCCTCTCTTTTTCCACACTTCACATTTTGTTTCTGCTTAAAAAAAAAAAAAATGAGGTAATAACATAACAGCACAGGACAGTGACCATTCAAATAACATAAAATTAGCCATTTTAAAATGAACAATTAAGGGTGTAATGATAGCTCAACGGTTGAATGCTTGCTTTGCAATCTTGAGGTCCGTGGTCTGAGATCCAGCCCTGGCCCGTGCAACCCCACATGCTGAACTGCAGCGCAGCTGGGAACGGCTGGGATGGCTCGGCCGTGAAGCTTCTTGCCTCCCTTGCGGGAGGCCCCCAGTTCGGTTCCCGCCCTGCACGGCCCACATCCACCTGTGTGGAATGAAACCATGTCACAACTAATGTACAACTATGGAGACTGCTCTGGGCCTTCTTCCCCCTTTCTCTCTCTCTCTCACCTTCACCCAAACAATAAAATAAATCTTAAAAAAAATAAAATATAAAATTTAATTAAGTGAGCAATTTAGTGGCATTGAGTACATTCAAAATGTGGTGCAACCTTCACCTTTATATAGTTTCAGGAGCATTTTCATCACCCCCCCCCCCCTACACACACACACCCAAAACAAAACAAAACAAAACAAAACAAAACAAAACAAAACAAAACCCTGAATCCTTTAAGTAATCACTCCTCAGTCCACATTCCCTCCAGTGCCTGGAAACCACGAACCTATCAATATTTTCTGTGTCTATGGATTTACCTATTCTGGATTTGTTATATAAACGAAATCATAGAATATGCAACCTTTATATCCAGCTTTGTTCACTTAGCATGATGCTTCTGAGGTCCTTCCACATTGTAGCAGATACCAACACTATTCTTTTTTTGCTGAACAATAGTCCACGGTAAGGATGTGCCATATTCCGTTCATCCACTTATCTATTGATGGGTGTTTGGGTCTTTCCCTCTTTGTGACTATCGTGAATAATGCTGCCATGAACATCCATGATTCCCTGTTTTCAATTCTCTGGGGCCTGTATCTAGGAGTGGAATTGCTGGGTTGTGTGATGACTTTGTGTCTAGCTGTTTGAGGGACTTCCAGAGCGTTCCCACCAGCAGTGGGCGAGGGCTCCAACATTCCCACAGGTTTGCCAACACTTATTTTTTCCTTTTGGATTCTAGCTAAAGTAGTGGGTATGAAGTGGCATCTCATTTTGGTTTTGATGTGCATTTCCCTCATGACTAAGGGCATTGAGAACCTTTTGCTCACTGTATATTGAACCAGTGAGGCAGGATCTGATTCAATTGCTTTGTCTGAGGTGGTACTTCCCAGGAAAATGCATCTGGAGAATATGATCCCTCCCCTTGGTTTGCCCAGCCTGTGGGACTGGCTTCCTGGGTCCTGTTTCATGCCCACGGGTGGCCGTGGGGCTGGAGCCCACCCTCCTCTGTTAAACAGGGACACCAGTTCCCACCGCAGCGTGAGGACCAGTGGAAAAGGAGAGTCCGTAAGACTGCAGATGCTGACACCAGATCACAGTGTCTCAGTCCTGGCTCTTCCACCATGCACATGACCTTGGGTTGAAGGAGTCGATGTCTCTGCGCCTGTGTTTCTTGTCTGCGGCTGATTTTAATAATAGTAACGGTCGCAACAGGGTTGTTGTGAAGATTAGATGAGTTCATAGATGAAAGCCGGCACTCAGCGGCTGCTGTCCTGAGTTCTCGGCTATGGCGGGACGCGGGCCATCAAGCGCCTGTTCTTCCTGTCTGCTTGCCAGCCTCCTTGGAGCTCTTGATGGACTGTCTTCCATTTGAACTACACAGGCACTCTCTTATCTGTTGTTGGTCTGCATCAGTCTTCAAAGCAAAAGGAGTGTGGTCTCAGTTAATAGCTCCTCTGGTGTCTGAGCAAGACTTTGAGGAAGCTCTTTAAAGATTGTGCCATGTCTGATCATCAGACATGGGGCCAGGAACACAGGATGGAAGAAGGAGGATTTGAAAGGCCATTCGAGTCCCCTAGACCACAGTGGCCTGGGTGCTGCAGACAGAAAGGGGCATTTGCTTCTTCTGGGGACTTGGGCTTCCCCACACCATCTCTGAATGCTGCCCTGTCCCACCCTGGACCTCCGTCCCTTTGGCCTGAGTCTTGGCTAACCCAACCCCAACATTCTGGAAAAATCCTTCTAGGGAAATCTATCTGGAATCTTTGCTAAGTATGGCTTCCTCTGCCATATCTGTGATTCCTTCAACTCCCTTGATTCTCTCACGCCCACCTAACAAGTTTTACAAATTGTTCTTTCTCTCTCTGTGACTGTGCACACAAGTCAGAAGTCATGGGAGCACACAGCAAGGTGACATCGACCTATTAGCCAAGAGGAGTCCTCAGAATGCATCTACCTTGCTGGCACCGTTGTCTTGGACTACCCAGGTTCCCGTGCGGATCATGCACCATGTGGTGGAGAACAGCCTGGGGCAGAAGCAGGGAGATGAGCCAGAAGCCACCCACAGTAACCCAGGGGGAAGGAAGGTCTCCCTTTTCCTGAGTTACTGAGTGCAAGGCATGGAAGATGGAACCATTCACCACAAAGAGGAGCCACGTGCTTCAAAAATCAATCCTGGAAAAGAAAGTGGAGTCAAGAAAGAGGAGAAAGTGTTTCCAAAGCCTCTGGCCTCATGTGGGACACTGGTCCTTTCAGTTAGGTGTTTCCGTAATCGTTAGTTTTAGCTTTGTCATTTACCACTAAATAAAGCATCAAAGGATTCCAACAACAACAATAACAAGATCTTACTTTGGGGATAAGAATGTCACTTTGAACGTCTACTTTATCCATTTTATAGACTGATCCAGATGGTGGAGAACATTCCATCCTAGGAGAGGAAGCCGATGGAGTGTGCAGAGCAGGGTGGGGGCAGCTGCCCGGGGCAGGGTTGTCAGTTCTGATATGAAGGGAGGTCCTGGGATGCCACGTGGAAGCCATTCATGCTCCTGGCAGGTCAGGCTAACCACTAGGGATTTGGACAGAACCAGAGTTCTAGGGAAAGTAACCTCCCAGGGTGATCTGATCACACACTCCTAACCGGGCAGGTCATGGTGGGTAGTCATGCCCTGGGCATGCGGCCTTTTCAGTAAAGATTTATCTTTGCTTTAAGCCAGTCCTGTCCATTGTTCTTGTGCATCTAGGTTAACACACCTTTGAAATAAACAGAGACACCTTCAGGAGAACACGTAATCTTGTTAACTATCCCATAACCCAGTAGAGGATAGGTTGATAAATGATAGGTAGATGACAAATAGATGATAGATGATTAGATAGATATATGCGGTAGATATAAATGATAGATGATAGATGTAAATGATTGATAGATGAGAGATGACAGATGATATAGATAGATGAGATAGATGCAGATGATAGATAGTGATAGATAGATAGAGCTAGATGTAAATCAAACACTATGATGAAAAGTTTAGAACCATTGGGTGGTGGATATATGAGTGTTCACTGTATTATATGTTTTTCACCATTTTGTATGTTTGAAATTTTTATAATAAAAAGGTGGGGGAAAACTCTGTGGATCGTCTGTGCTCATGCAGTGGCAGGGGTTGGGGACAGGGACACGTGGGCCTTGACATCAGCAGGTTCTGGTGGCCCGGCTTGCCCTCTCTTCTCACCCGCACGGCCCTCTGTCACTTCTGGGAGGTGCAGTGGCCACTGCGAGCTGATATTTGTAATGTCCTTGAAGGGAGCTTTGTGTGTAGAAGAGACACTACTTGTGGTTACTTTTTAAAAATTATGTGCAATTTATTTAAGGAATATATTGGGGGGGAGAAACCCCAAATTTTGTTGAAGCTTTTAAGTTAAACTGACAGCTCTCATTATTTTATTTATAAACCTAGTAAATTTTAACAACCATTCTTAAAGGGGCTTTATACATTTTGTCAGTTAAATCCCTTTTTATATTTTAATCTGATTTAAAAATGCAGTATGTGCAGTTTTATTTCTAAGCACTTAAAATACCTAACAATCAAACCATCCCCCAATACTAAAACAATTCTAATGAGCATAATAAATGAAACAAAAATATAGTGCATCTCAAGTTCTCATAAACATTCTAATATTGTTTATAAACCTAGTGAAAACATGAATCTAAACAACTATTCAACTGCACACTTTACATTGGAGTCACAAGGCTAATGCGTGAGCTTCTTTAATGCCAATTCCTCTTGAACATGCCCGACACTCAGAACGCCCAATATACACAAACGGTTGCAAAACCCAATAGAAAATATGAATCCTTTATTTGAACCCTTCCCGAGATCAAAAGACACGTGCCTGGGGAGGAAACAATGAAGTTGAACTCACCAACTTGTGGTTTCCATCTCGGTGGCCTGAGGTGACGCAGCAAACAGCATTCACTGGGTTCAGCCCCCCCCCACCCCGTCTTCCTCGGGACACCCACGGACCAGCTCACAGGAGCTGCAGGCCCGCGGTGGGCATTGCGAGCTCCAAGTCCTACCTCACCGCGTCTCTCCAGGTGGCTTCCTGGATTGCCCAGTGCAGTACAGAGCCCCCATCGGTCCTGGGCCACAGCTGTTCAACAACTCGCCTTGGGATTTGTGCTGCTGACCGGCTTTGCCAAGCCTCACCCTCAGGACACAGAGTCTTATTGGACATCGGCTGGGGCCCTGAACCCACACATGCCTCCCGGACGCACTAAGGCAGCCGGTGGGTGGGCGAGGTGCCTGGGAGAGCATCGCGAGGCTCTTCTACACTCAGATACCCCCCAAAATGCTGTGGCTCTGGCCACCTCTCCAGGGCTCTGTCCCCAGGACCACAGGTCTGTCTTCTCTTTCGTGGCTTCTCCATCTCGGTCCTGTGGGTCCCCCAGCCCTGGGAGTATTTTCCTGGCATAGGGGTGGGGTGCGATTACTGGGGGGGTCCTGCAGTTTTGTGTAATTTTCTTTAGTCCACCATAACCTCATCCTTTCCTATTTTGCTGACATTTCACTGAACTTAGAAGTCACTTGATTCTCCCCGACCCCATCCATAAAATATGACTTCTTTCCTTTTAAGATTAATCATTCCAAATGGACATTTCTTCACTGGGAATAGACACGCGGTGCCCACACTGCACAAACTTCTTATTCTGTGGCTCCTTGAGCAAAAACCTAGAGGCGTGAACCAAACTTGCTCCCCAACGCTGGTTCCCGGAGAGGGAAGCCTGGCCAGTCCCTCTCCCCCGGAACGTGCTCAAGTTCCGGAGTTGCATCTGCAGCAGGTAAGGACCGGTTCCTGGGCTTTCAGCTGAGTGGTGGGAATGTCTTCAGGGACCCACTGCAGGAGGTGCCGGGAACAGGAAGTGAGAGCAGCTGGAGAAACTGTGGTTGGGGACCGTCCCCCGGGGGCCGCAGCTTTTGCTCCGTCTAGTTCTGTGACAGCCGGATTCATTTCTTCCCTCCCTGGCCAGGTTTTGCGGTTCCCAGCTTTCACTCCACTTCTGGGGGCAGCACAAAGACTGCCCCCTTGCATCCTGCTGTACACCCCGGAAAAAGCAGACAACACCATTGCCAAAGTCAGAGTGAAGGGGAGGAAATACCAGGCCGCTTCCGGGCACTAGAGACTTGTTTATCCTGCCCTCCGTCGAAGGACAAACTTTGCATTGTCACTTCAGGCCAGGAGACAATGGTGTTAGAGAGGACAGATGCAAGTGGTCTGCGTTAGCCTCTACGCCCCGGCTTTTCAGAACGCGGCCAACTTTTGTTTTTTTTCTCTCTCTTGACTTTCCAGGACTGGCCAGAAATGCTGAAAGGCTGGGAGGACCAGCATCTGTGGGGTGGGGTGTCGCACGCTTGTGCATGTGAGTGGAAAATTCCTTTGTCCTCATAGTCCTTTTAGAAGCCACAGAGCAGGGGAAAAAATCCTCTAGTGCTCAGAAGACTCGTCTGAGTTCATTTTGGTTCTGCAGGTGAGCTGATCAGCAAGCAGGTGATATCTGAAGACCAGCATTTATTGAGCACCTACTGTGTGCTTAGCACTATGTGAGGCGCAGGGACTAGGGTTATCGAGATGAACGTGGACGCTTGTCCTTAGAGGTACAAATAACCGATTGCAACACGCTAGGTAGTTGTGGTATAAATAAAAAATACATATTCGGTCTTTGCCCCCAGTTTCCGGCACAAAGCTCCTAAAAACCCTTGGGATTTCTGGACTGGGGGGAGTGTCTTTTGTTATTCATAATGAGACTGAGTTTATGCTCCTGAGGTGACACAGGGTGACACTCAGTGTTGTGGGAGGGGCAGGCTACCCTTAGGGGACTGAAATTTTCAACCACCTGCTTCCCAGCCTCCAGGGGCAGGAGATGGAGCCCCAGCACCAGTGAGTGGCCCATGATTTTGTCAAGCATGCCTGCATAGTCAAACTCCCATAAAAGCTCTTACACCCCGCGATTTGGAGACCCGCCCCGGTTGGCGGACACGTGGAATCTGGCTGCCACCTCCCTTGCCCCCTTCTGCCCTGTGTACCTACTCACCTGGCTTGTCCACTTGTATCCTTTGTAATAAACTGTAAGTCTGGCGTTTGCCTGAGTGCCGAGAACTGAGAACGGTTGTAAAAACCAAATGGTATTATAAACAGGGACTCGTCGCGGTGCTACCGCTACCACCGCTGTCATTACTGTTAGGCTGGACCATGGCTTTTTTTTTGCAGGTCAGAAACAGTTACGTATCAGCAGGTTCACGCAATTCAACCTGTGGATAAATAGGGGGCCACACGCGGAGCCTGATAAGCTCAAGGCGGACCCTACAAACTCAGAGGCCGAAAGTAACCACACAGGATGCTCTGAACAGAAAAATTCCTGACAAGGAGCCGGTCACAGCAGGCCCGCACGTCCTAGGCTGGCTGCTTCCCTGACGCTTACCCTGAGCGAGCACTTCGATTATTGTCTCTGTGCGTCTCAGATAACATCCCCGGGGGAATGTCAGAGTAATCCCTTTCTCTGGACCCCTCAGGGCACAACCTCCAGCACCATAGTGGAGACGACAGAACCCCGTGTGCTGTGAATGTTATTAACTATCCTGAACCCACCCGTGGACGGTAACTCTGTGTCACTCTGTTTTACTTTTTATCCAGTCACCGAGATTTCCCCCCACTTCGCTCTCTCCCACCCTTTTCATCTCCTACCAACGGATTCCATGTGACCCTCCTCATGACTCCTCCTTGTTCTCTAACGGATAAAATAAGCTTCGAACCTGCCATTCTCCAGAACGTTTTCTCAAGCCACTGAGATTCTGATTCCTGGCAATTGTCAGTTTGGCTCAAATAAACGCACGGAAGTTCTCTACAGGCTCGGACGTACATGTCTTACGTCGCCCAACCTAATGCAGTCTCTTCAGCATTCACAGTTTGGAGCAGACATATACTACTAAGTGCTGTCCGTGTGTCCTCTTGTATATCGCTCGCAACACTCCTGGCATAGGTCCTATTATTCCCAGCTTACACCTAAGGGGGCCGAGACAGGTGGAGGTTAAGGAAAAGGCCCAGGAGGCTCCACCGCCAGCGAGGAGGCAGGACTGGCTTTGAACTCAGCCAGGCACAGCAGGCCTTGAAGGTGTCCATTCCTCAGGGCTGCCAAAATGAAGTATTGCAAACTGAGCGGCTGAAAGAACAGAAACTTATTCTTTTGAGATTCTAGAGCAAGCTTGTCCAGCCCATGGCCTGAGGGCATAAGACAACGCCTACTTTTCTAACTCAACTTGAAGAAATCCCTGTGGCTTTTTGAGCCACCTCTTGGAAGTGTACTTTTTCTACTTTTCCTTTCAATAAACTTTCCCTTCACCACTGTAAAAAAAGAAAAGAAAATCAATACACAGGTTACTCCAGTGTATCAGACGACTTATTTTTGGTCTAACCATTTTAGACAAAAGTATCATCTTATACACAGAAAAATACGGTCAAGAGCTATTGCAGGGGAAGCTGGGATGGCTCAGCGGGTTAAGCACTCACTTCACAGCCCCAGAGCCTGAGGATCAAATCCTGGCCCGTGTGGACCCACATGCTGAACTGGGTTGTGCCCTCAGTTCAGTTCTTGCCGGGGCCTATGCGGGAGGCTCCCGGCCCAGTTCCTGCCCTGCGCAGCCCTGTGCCCACCTGTGGAGTGAAACTATATGGAAAAGTAATGCTGTCAACTGTGGAGACTGCTCTGGGCCCTCCCCTTCTCTCTGTCTCTCTCTCTGTCTTTCTCTCAAAAAACAATAAAAGTATATCTTAAAAAACAAAACAAAAGAGCTATTGCAATACAGGAATGACAAGCCCCAGGAAGAGTCCGAAGTAATAGTGCTGGGACTAGGGTCACACGTGGCTCTGCCTGGTCGTTTCCTGGGAGAACTGGGGGGTGGCCAGGACGCTGGTCTGGACCAGCCTGGAGCAGTTCTGGGCCTGTGGGGAGTTCAGCACCTGAAGGAACCAGGTAGGAACCTGCCCCGTTGCACAGGCTGGTGGGAGCTGTGGTTCATTTGAATGGACACGCACCCATCGGCTGACACTGAAATGCGTTGTCTCTCCCCAGGGTCCTCACGAGCCGAGCCTGCGTGTTTCTGAGGCCAAGCTGACAGAATGGCCCAAGAACAGCAGTTTCCAGGTTTCGCTTAGGAAGCAGCATTCCTTTGGCTGCTGAACAATGGAGGCGGTTACTAGAAACCCGAGTGCCAGGGGAAGCCCGCGTGCTATCTGTTAGCACCGACCTTCACCTCCGGGCTGCGGCCCAGGACTGGCCGCACAGACTCTGTTTCTTGGGCCAGACTGAGGTTTCTTGTTCTTTTTTTTAAAGATTAATTTTATTGTTTGAGAGTAGGCAAGAGAGAGAGGCAGAGAGACAGAGAGAAGGGGGAGGGCCCAGAGCAGTCTCCACAGTTGTGCATCATTAGTTGTGACGTAGTTTCATTCCACACAGGTGGGTGTGGGGCCACGTGGGGGTGGGAACTGAACTGGGGGCCTCCTGCCTGGGAGGCGAGAAGCTTCCAACACCGGGCTTGGTGGTTATAGTTGCCCTGCAGTTCAGCACCTGGGCTTGCATGGACCGGGGCTAGAATTCGATCCCTGGACCTCGCAGTCGCAAGGCAAGTGCTCAACCTGTTGAGCCATTCCGGCATCTCCCTCAGAACTCTCTATAGCAGCTTCATGGATTCTACTACCCTCACAGCTCCACTCACGGAGCTGCCTTGCTGGAAAACGTCCTAGGGCTTCTCTCTTCTCTGTCCAGTGAAGCGCTCCCTCTTCTTCTGGGAACAAAGGCGATTTTCAAGATGGGACTTTCTTAGGAAGCGCGTGGCATTCTCTTCCCATGTCCTGTGTCAGGCGCCATGAGGACAGCTTTCCTTTTTCAACCTCTGGGCCTTTCCTGATAATCCGCTCTTCGGAATGGCCCTTGCTTCCATCCTCACGTCCATCTGTTGTATCGCCAACCTTCCAGGCTTATCTCAACTGCCACCTCTCACCACCCCACCTTGCCGAAACCTCGTCACACTCCGAGGCTTCATCCGTGGCCTCGGCCCAGACAACGCTTGCACCCGGCCTTGTGAGTTAACCGTAAGCTACCTGAGTCCCTGGAAACCGGCCGGGCAAATGCTGACTCTGTGCTCCCTGGCCCGGGGCCCCAGCCCGGCTGACCCACCAGTCTGGCTTTCTCTATTCTTTTTAATCAGACACAGGCAATAGGTTTGGCACCCAAAAAGCTCCCCTGCTCCCCCAACCCCCACTGATTTTATATCTAGTTGAAGGCAAAAGCAAATATCCCCTGTTCAAGGTCAACACCAATTTAGTATTTCTGCCTGTTGAAAAAGACACTCACTTTCTTTTTCCTTTTACTTGGGGGAAAATTGGAAGGGTATAGCCTTTCAAGGAAACAGGATACTCAGATAAAGAAGAAGAAGAAAAGAAGCCAGCCTGGCTTTATGTAGTTCAGTCCCGTCAAACGCATCTAATCTTCTGTAACAGAGCAGACCTGTAGATCAAGGGGACAATAGTTGGAATTTATCCTTGTGGCTTTGAATCCTTTGATTCCCGGGTCCCACTCAATATTATTATTAAATTGGTTGAAAGGTGAGAGAGTGAGAGAAAGGAGAGAGAGAGAGAGAGAGAGAGAGAGAGAGAGAGAGAGAGAGAGAGAGAGAGAGAGAGAGAGAGAGAGAGAGAGAGAGAGAGAGAGAGAGAGAGAGAGAGAGAGAGAGAGAGAAATGGGCCAGAAGACAGCGAAGAGAATGTATCTAAAGTCAGTGTCCATGTCAAGGTGGGGTGGGGGTGGGGGGTGGAGATGAATAATCAGCAAGAAGAGTAACCTGGGCCGTTGGCTAAGTGAGCAACAGCAGCGTTCAGGCCTGACCAGGAGAGCGTTCGCGAGTGGCAGGAACCGCCATCCTCCCTCAGACTGATGCCGGGTGAGGAAGCACAACGCAGAGGGGTCCTGGTGTCCTGAACCTGCAGGAACAGGGTCACCCTCCCAAATGCCACAGCTAGAGAAGCTGGACAAGGTTCAAGGGAGAGCCACAGATGGAATTAAACGAGGCTGGGACATGGGCATTGAAGACTTGTACAAAAATAGTGAAGTGAATTAGGTTTATTGAACTCAGAGATGGACAGTCTTACAAGGGCGGTCACACACAAAAAGGAAAAGCGGTTTAAATGACCACACGTGAGAGACACTGAAAGGGAAGACTCTCCTCAGTTTTGAGACGGATAAACAGGTTGTTCAAGTGGAACCGTGTGCACTCTGGCTCCCTGAGGCAGGCCTGGCTCCCCTCGCAAATGTGTCTCTGCCCGTGTTGTTCTGAGATGACTTCAAAGCAGAAAATGAAGAGGTGGCTGGTTTAATGGCCTGGTTATCATCTATGAAGAACTGAGACATAGCAGGGAGCCAGGACTTGCCTGTAGTGCACACTGTTTAGATCTGACCTGTGGTGCAAACACACCAGAAGGGGCTTCTTCCCATTTTTGGGAGAAACAAGCCCCTTGATAAAGGGTCTGCTCTCAGCACATGGTAACCTTGGAAATGTGAGCATAGAGCACCCTAAGCTGTTGATGTCTGTTCCCGAACACCACGCCATCCCAACATTTTTCATTAACTAAGGTGTCATATGCATGGAGGAACAAAGAAAACACAGGATGATTGTGCTATAACATTGCTGGTAACTAATAAGCACACACTCAGTGGTATATAGGTTAATTCTTTAAATTTAATCAGTCCTTTATAAAACTTCCCAATTAATTAGTAAAAGATGGCTTATTTTAATAGCCTTAAACATTGATTGCTATTGAAACAAGACATTCTAAAAAACAAAACAAAAACGAAAGCAGTCACATAATAGTTTATAGTCATTTACAAGTGGATGGTATACATTTAGATACAGAGGTAGAAGTTCACTTTTACAATGTTTCACTAATACACATTTACCAAATTCAAGGCACAAAATAGTTTGCTTTACAAAAAAATACTGTAAAAATGTCCTCTGCTCTTCTACAATGTGAATTAAACTTCTAAAAGAATCTTTACACCCTTCCATATGTACTTGGTATAGATCCCCCCTGCTAATTGTAGTTGGCACACAAATGGGGACGTTTTTGAACGCAGACGCTCCCATTTTTAGAAACTCTTTCTTTGCAGAGCTGCTATGTATTCCAGATTCAAGTCCATACAAAGAAATTAACCACAGCAACTCCCTGAGCAATGGGAACTTCCTCTACGCAGCAAAATTCATAGGTAGAAAACACACGATCGTGTGTGGATAACTAGGTCTCCAGAGTAACAGATACGTAAGGAAAGAGTGCAGAGATACGATTTAAGGTTCGGCTTACACTCAGCCGTGATGACCTGGTCCCCTTCACTGTTAACAATCAAGCATCACTTAATTCACACCAATGGGGAGGACGAGATTCCTTTTTCAAGGCGCAGTGCACGCAAACCCCACGGAAAAGCCACACCAGGCTCTGCAAAGCTGCAACTCAGAAAACATGAGACCGTGTAGCATTATCAGTCCTTGAAGTTGCAAGGGTGTCAACTGGGCTAGAGTTTCAGGACAAGAATGAACAAATCCTATGGGAATTAAGAAAAACCACACACATGAAACACACTGTACTCGTCATCTCTAGACTTTCTGCTCATTAAACAAAAATAACGGCAGCCTGGAGATGCCACACAGTGCTTGTCTAAAAGGCTGGACTGGTTTGGGGGTTCTGCCCGAATAAGGACCCCGTCGGCAACAACTTGAGCTCACTTTTGCGGATCACATTTTCCAAGTATTCTAGTTGGTCAATTTACACTTTATTTTTTTTAAAAAGGTGATTTAAAAAAGAAAAAAAAAAGTCAACATGATTTAGGATCCAGAGAATGTCAGAAATGCTGATGTGGGCTGGACCGAGTCATCTTGATCGTCTCCTGAGAGAAACGATACTCCGTACGGAAGAGATGCTCAGATCCCGTTTTTTGCTTCGTTATTGTTGGTGGCTTGCTTTCTTTGAGCGATGAAGGGGTACATGCACTTGTCCGCTCCTAGGAACCGGTACATGCACACAACTGCTTCAAAAGGGAGGATGCTGAAAAGGAAAGCCACAGGTATTAGCCAACGGGAGGCGTGTCATTCGGGGCTGGGGATGGGAGGACCCGAGCCGTGAGGGACCCCTCAGCTACCTCTTCATGAACGTCACCATGTACATGAGGCGGGGGGTGCAGATCATGGGCTGGTCGGTGAGGATGGCCTTCATTGCCTGCTTCACACAGTAATCGGGCTTCAGCGGGGGCAGGAAAGGCTCAATTTCTTTCCTGAAAGTCATATATAAAAAACAAACAAACAAACAAACAAAACAATGTGATGAAGAATGAACACAAAATAGGGAGCACCAGAAATCTGTATCAGAACACGAGAACGGCTGTTCTCCGAGCAACAAGACTTTGGGTCCATTTTGTTTATTTCATTGTGCTATTCTTTGTTTTCCTATGAACACGTTTTATTTGCGTAGTCTGTAAGACAAATTAAAAAAAATAAAAAAGCGAAATCGGTCTGCTTTTCTGTAAAGGGAGCCATGTTTGAAAAATGCCTCAAAAGGCATTTCACGTTATTTTTCTATTTTTTTTTTTCTTTCAACAGAATAAGGACAGGGCGCTTGGCATAAACAACACTGAACCCAGACAGAATGCTATACTTTACTACTGAGGGCGGTTCTGGTGACAGTGTGTAAACACTGGCCCCTGAGGGCTTCCTGGGTGCAGGAACGTTGGTGACAGACTTTCCGAGATGCCTGGGGAGGGAAAGCCAAGGTATTTTCTCCAGGGGCCGCCCAGGTGAAGAGCAAGGATACATCCTACCTTTGGCTGAATTCAATAGGTCACACGGTAAAATAACCCACATGAGGGCTGTCTGGAAACTGTCCAGCCATGGAACATGCAAAAGAGAGGCATTAATGGGCTGGATTGTTTTCCGGACGGCCCTCGTATATAATTTCTTCCTTTCCCTTTTTCATTGTCCACCAGGGTGCTGGACACCTGCTATGATGCTGAACAGGAAACAGAGCTCCTCAGACCTTCAGACTCAGGTTCCTGAGTACGTACGAGGAAGAAGCAATAAACACATGCATGCTTGTATGCGCGCGCACACGCACACACACACGGGAAAGGCGGCAGAATTGGAGCCTATTCCATCCACATGGACTCAGCCTGAGACCGGAATGGCTCCTATCTCCCGCCACCTACTTCACCGCATGGTAAGTAAGGCTCAGGGTGTGGGCAAGGGCAACTCGGTGCTCATCTTGCTTTGCCTTTCAGACTCGTCCAAGCACAGATGTCAGAGTGAGCATGTCCGCACAAGTACCCTCACCAGGACTCACGGGTTTGTTTACTCGGCTCAGCTCCAGTCAGATGCAACCTGACCTGTATATTCCCATATGCCTCCTTTCGCAGTGGTGGGTACTTTCTTTCATTTTTAGTAAATCTAAATGTTTCTTCTCATTCTGTCAGACTGAATCTCGTTACACACACTCTCTGCAGAAGAGAAGCTCCCAAACCTAGACTCAACATTCAAAGGTCTTTTTTCTTTTTAAAGAAGAAAGGCCATCACTCTTCTGTGACAGTGACATTGTTTCATATCCAAGCCAAAGTCACATTTATTTACCAACACTAATTTATTAAAGAGATAAACTAACTCCTAAAGAAGGAGCTTCTAAGGAAAATCCTGGGTATTTATGCTTTCTCCTAGAAGCCACGTTTTATCCGAAATTTCTAGACCAGGTATGACCAACCCTATGTGGCCCAACACAAATTCATTAACTTTCTTAAAACAGTATGAGATTTTTTTGTAACCCCCTTTTTTTTCTTTTCAGCCCATCAGCTATTGTTACTGCTAGTGTATTTTAGGTGTGGCTCAAGACAATTCTTCCAGACAATTCTTCCAATGTGGCCTCGGGAAGTCAGACAGCTGCACACTGCTGGTCGAGCCTGACTTCTGCAAGCTGACACCAGCGTGGACCCTCACTTGTGCACGTTATTCACCCCACTTTCACAAACCTTGACCCGTGAAAACTATAGCTGAACTGTCAAATGACAGTCAGAGTACAAGCCTGACTCTGTTTGAAGATCTATTTCCATGTACTCTCCCAATACAATGCAATGATTTTTAAAGCAACTTTTTATCAGTGATAAGTTCTCACGGACCTGATCCGGCAGCCTCGGAACATGCCAGTGTCTACCAGGTAAGGGCAAACCAACGTGGTCTTAATTCCATCCTTTTCAGCAGCCTTTAACTCGTGGCTCAGGGACTCATGGAAGCCCACGACTCCGAACTTACTGGCACAGTAATCCTGAGTTAGAGGGAGAGAGGGGGAGACAGGACTCAGTACGCGCACAGACCCAGCCAGTGCTTCTTCCCTGGTTTATTACTCTGCTTACACGTTTGCTGCAAAAGGTGACAGGTGACTAAGCAGAGGAAAGGAATGCACTTGAAAAGATAGGTATCTGATGTGGTTCAGTGCAGAAATAATATTTTCAAAGCAACAGCAGAAACAGATGAACACTTTTTGCCACATCAACGACGTATGCAAGTATCGTGTTACTTTGGGGAAGTTACCACAAAGGAGTCTATGAAAGCTAACAAGCTGGAGTTAAAAATGGAGATAGGTTCACTTTGAAGTGTCTGGAAAATTTACAAATGGTCTCTTGTTCAGTAGAGGAGACTGAAAAACCAGTTTGTTTACATTAATGCTAGGAGAACAAAGGCACATCTTGCTTAGCTTATAAGTTGTTATGACCTGGTTTTCTTTTTAGGGTAAAGTACAAGTGAAAATGGTAACTATACCTTGTGAACCTAAACTAGAATGTAACCTGAGGACATGTGGTATAGAACAAAAGTTCCCCATTCCCTAACTTTAAATTCAGGAAGAGCAGTGGCGAATGTGCAAGCTGACTCTCCTGGGTCCCTCCATGTGTCTGCAGGGGGCGATGCTTTTAATTGTACGCTACAGGCACCCACGGGACCAAGAGCACAGAACAATACACATACACATGCTTTGTAATTTGAAGATGATGTGAAGCACAGGGTTTGATTAAGGCTAGTTCTACAAACTGAAGACGCAGGACAACTCCCATCTGCCGTAACCATCTCATCCGATGAGCTAATACGGGATAGCTCACTTTTGGCCAGTTGACCAAAACAGGTCAACCTTTGGCCCCATTTATCTGCTCCCTGTGGCACTACCCCTGCCCCGCACGGCTTCGTTCTGGGCCCTGCTCCCTGCACCCCCCCATCAAGAGCTCCACCCACCGCACCCAAGGGGGCTCTCACGAATGTATAGGCAGTGGGCATTCATTACGGTTTTGGTGTATTTGTTGCGGGGTCGGGATGGAATCAAAGAAGTGCTTTCTCTCAGACAAACCTCGACTCCAGCTGTACTGAACAATCCCAAGGAGCTCGCCACTGTCACAATGTGGCCATGATTGATCTCCAGCATCGTAGGAAGAAAGGCCTTCGTGGTCTGAAAGAGAAGCGAGAGGCAAGCTTCAGAACTGACATGACGCACTTCATCTACAGCCCAACCCAAGAACGCCAGACAGAGTTTCATGCCACAGTGTCCAGCCCATTTCATCACAGACACGATCCTCTTCAGTGCCCAGTTCACACCCCACCCCGTGCCCTGGCATGGCAGGCTATCATAACCCCAGCCAACAAGAAGGTACCACAACGCTTGTTGGAGACAATGTCCAGGTGAAAAGAAAGCCATCAGTAGAATGATATTTGCCACCTCCAAAGTGATAGTTATCTGCTAATCGATATGAGTCCTGGGTCAGAGAGCTTTTGGTGCGGAGACATCTTAGTGCAGGTATCTGTGAGGGCCCTCCAACCTACCCACAAACAGGTGGCTTGTATCGCAGTTTCCCTGACAGCTATCTCTCAGCAGCGATAAACCCATGGAGGGTGAGAGGCCGCAGCACCATCTTCCAGCATCCAAAGCCCGATTACCAAAAGGCACTCACAAAAGGCCAAGTGTTTTAGTATATGAAATAAGACGGTCAATGTACAGAACCATTTCAATGGAAACTGTGTCGCAACGCTGACGTTGCAGTGACAAGAACTTCTGCATGACCATGTTCCATTGTGAGTGACGCTGGGGCGTGACTTTCCCACTGAGGCAGGGGATTGGCCACTCGGTGTATCTGAGCACGTGGCCCAAATCCCAGGGCTGTCGGTCCACAGGTGGCACTGGCTTC
The DNA here is from genome assembly GCA_004027555.1 of Craseonycteris thonglongyai. Taxonomy (NCBI): domain Eukaryota; kingdom Metazoa; phylum Chordata; class Mammalia; order Chiroptera; family Craseonycteridae; genus Craseonycteris; species Craseonycteris thonglongyai. The sequence continues at coordinate 46,066 of PVKE010003246.1, forward strand.
TGACTCACTGAGGTCTCTTCTCCCTCTGGCTGTCTGGCTTTCAAGATGCCAGGCTGCACTATGCTACCCCCCCCCCAAATTTATTTTGAATTGCTTAAGATGATCTATGAACTACTCGGCCAGGCTCCCAACAGTTTTATAACCTGCTTCTTAAAAGAAAGCAGCAAAGAGCACTCTGTCTGCTGGTGAGTTATAGTCTGCTGCCAGCACAGCTTCCGGTGATTTATGAAGTTCAAAAAGCCCCAGCCCTACACAACGAGCTGAGAGACAGGCTGCATTCCCTCCACAGAGGACTTGCTGGCTAAGGGACCACTGGATTCCTGCATAAATATCTCATCGGCTATGATAACGTTTGCAGGTAGCAGATCAGAAAATAGTCATTCCATCAATTCTGAAGCTTGTACACGCTGACGTCCTTGGTGCACACCATCGCCGGATGAATCCTGCTGACGTGTCCTGAGGTTTTCTCCGGTCTGACTCCTGACCATCATGGGACACCCCTCACTCCCCACAACTCAGACCCCATTTGTCTGGGCCTCCTCAGTGTTGTCACCCATGTCATGCTAAGCCTCACCTGTAAGTTTTGCCCATGAACTCTTCTTCTTTGATCATCTACCCCCAATTCCATCCTATGTAATTCAAGTAGAGTATTCACGACATATTTACATAGCCTCTTACACTTTTTGAAATGCTTACGTCACCGGAGTTGCCCAATATTTCTCTACCAAAGGTAGTTAAGAGTGTTATGTCTTCATCTATTATTCTAGTCACCTTGACTTTGTCCATATTTCTTTAAGACGTACAGTTGGTACCATTCACCATAATGCATCATTATATGTTCTATGGTATTTTGATTTTGATTGTCCTCATTTCTTGGCGGCCCCAGACTAAGCTAGAAGATACAGATTCTTTCAATGATTAAGGGAGAACTACTGTGCTGTGACAGGCACCGTGGAAGAAAGTGATCAGTACTTCTCACGTACTTTATAGACCTGGTACATTGCAGTGTGTATGACAGATACACGTTTCAGCTTGATGCTATTTCTTTGTAGTAGTAAGTGGGAGTGGTTAGGGTAATTATTATAGTAATTCTGATCTTGGTCTGCTTGCTAGCCAAAAAAAGGCAACCTGTGCTACTTTTCGGTTATTATAGGTTCACCCTGTAGGCTCTATCTGTAGCTTATACATGCTCATTATATCACAGGATTACAATAAAGTAACATCACGAAGAAGCTTATATTCCAATCCAAACTAGAAAAATCCTATCCTTAAATAATCAAGTCTACATAAAGTCTTCTTTTAAGTATCCAGTTATGAATACTTGTTCCCAGATTAGCTAAAAAGTATAAAATGTATTCCTGACATTATCCAGAGAGCATTTCTAAGTATTAAAGGTTTGCCTAATGTTGGAAGATGGGGACAGAGTTAGTATAAAAGGCCTTGTTTTCAAGTTCTTAAAGAACTCAATATTAAATCCCAAGAAACTATGCGTGGTATAAAATACCAGTGAGAATTTGCTACGTGGTGACCCGACAAATCTGAATGGTGGACACTGTCCTTTCTAAGTCTAGCTGTTGCTGGCCCTGACTAGGAACACAGACCCCGAGCAGGGTGGCTATAATTACTTCCTGGTATTCCTGTGCCACTGTCGCCTGCAGGTATTAAATGACTAACCCAGATCCCAGCACCATATAAAAGTAGGTGATAGAAGATTAACAAGTTCCTAACCGTTTCTCAAGTTTAATTTGTTTGCCAGGTTCTGAGGCTGATGAATGTCCCCTCCTCTGAAATGAGTCTGGTCGTATTAATTTATTGGCTCAACAAGTGTTTCTTGAACATCTATTACGTGCAGGCGTTGTATTCTGACCCAGCCAAACTGAGATGGGTATAGTAACCACAGGCCCTATTCTTGTCTCTACGCCAAATTTATACTCACCTGCGCTTACACTATGTGAAATCAGAACATCAAATATAAAACAGTTTTTGTGTATCCTTCACAAAAGCTGGTTATAATGGCTGTGTATTCTAAAAAGATATATACATGTAAGATTTGGGCTTCTCTCCCTGGTACCCCCTCCAGGGACATTTAAGCTACTGGTTTTGTATTTAAAAGAAAAAAGATGAAAGAGAAACAAAAGGATCCAAACAGGGCTAAGTGACTGAAATCTTTTCTAATTATGTGTGTAAACATATTTTTCAAAAACACTTCAAGTAGCTCATCAAGTATGACACAGGTTTGTTTCGATATGAAGCTTTCTTTTGAGAGGGAGGGGCTATTTTTAAAAAAGTGTTATCAGCCCAATGGCCGGTTTAAAATACGTGATCTCTTGCCTCAGGGACAGATTTGGCCTCTGTCTAAATGAAACCTCATGTGTCACGGTACTTGCTCCATTCTGAGACTAATGTCCATGTTCCTTATTTAGCACACGTTCACCAATTACAGGTCTACCACTACCGTTACTACAACTACAATGTCGGGGAAAAGAAGGTGCTGTGGGAACAGGGAGGGGAGGTAAAAGCTACCCAAGGCTATGGCCTCCCTGGGGCCAGACTGGTGGTCGTCCGAGCCTGTTGTCACACACTTGCTCATCTCCTACTGTGTGCCGGCAAAGGCCAGCCTGGCACAAGAGCATCCCACAGGGACCACTCGGGGTTCCCTTTCAAACCCGAGTTTCCAGGGTTCTCGCTGGAGCCCACGCCACGTGACTGAGCATTCAGGCCGCTAATCATTCATCGTTGCTGCCTGAATGGAGGTAAGCGATGTAATCCCACGAGCAAAGCCCCGCCTTCGGTTTGGAGCACGTTACCAAATACACTTCGATCAGCTCTCATTCTAGCCCTCACTTTATAAGAAAAAGGCAAGAAAGGGGTGGTCAGAAAGCCTCATGCTCTCAGGAATTTCCCCCCAAGTCATCGGACGAGTTTTCTTTCCTCATTACTCTTGCCCTCCACGGGCTGCGAGATGACATCTGAGATAGCACAGCGTGGACCGGCCCTGACACAGTCTGACAGCACAAAGAAACCTGGCACTTTGCAACGAATTATTAATGTGGACAAATATGGCAGCGCGTGAGAGACCGGCAGCGCGGAACGGGGACAGTGCCAGTTGTCATGACAGCAGTCAGTTCAAGCTAAGGCTTCTGATTCTGAATTTTGTCTCCCAGAGTCATCAGAAGAAAACAGAGGGCCCCCCAACTGGCCTCAGCATGAACCCGAGGGGCAACTAGGGAATTCACGAGCCCCTGGGCTGCCACGCTTTCTCCAGTCAGGACGCGCCACCTGGTAAGGGGTGCGTGGGGCTGCCGGTGCCCGTGGGCTGGCAAGATCGGCTAGAGGCCTGACGTGAGTCTCAGAACTGCACGCCACCACTGTTCTCTCGCTGGAATGTCTGAGACACAGAGGAAGACGTGGCTGACTTTGAGATCTCGGGGGTCTCAAAGTCAGCAGCCAAATACCCCGATGGGACTGTCCAGTGAGAGAATGCGGAGTTGGAATGGACCTAAGGATTCTCTTATCTGCAAGAGAGAAAAACTCTTCATTATGGACCCTGGCTAAAAAAAGTGTGGGGCAGACCTTTGATCCCTCATGATTCATTTTCATCACAAGATTCCAATACCATAATCTGCTACTAGCTGCTATGTGACTAAAAAGAAAAAAAAAAAAAAGGCAATTCACAAGGACACTGACATTTCTACTAAAAATACTTAACAAGTCTAATGTCTCCATAGCTCCTCAGGGGATCCTCTTCAAAGCACCAGGCATGGTGAAAGGTAACTGTGAAGGTCATATTTATAGTATAAACAAGGGCTTCTTCAACAGGAGCGTGACTGGACACAGACACACCATGTCATTGCTTGAGAAAGCTCTGGATGTCAGGTTTACGCCAAATTAACATCCAACAGTCCCAACCTCCCGGATTATGTGTGGTGCTGCTCATGACAGGCTGCCGCGCAGGGCCTGCGGCTGCAGCGTCCGGCAAACCCGCCCGCAGTTAAACAAAAGAGAATGTGAAGAAATGTGGGGTCCAGCAACGTCTGGCTTTAGAAATTTCGAGAGCGATGACATTTTAAAGGTATAGGCCAAACACCCAGAATGCATTGTCCATATTTGTAAGCAGTTCCAGGTTCACAGACACAAGGAGAAAGGCAATGTTAGTTGCTCCCAGGACAAACAGGCCTCTCACACTGCATTCGTGTGTCTCTGTGCATTTTCACAACCATCCTGTGGTCCGCTCGGGAAAAGGGATCTTTCCAAAGAACCGCTAGAAATGGGTGCTTAGAAAGCCACCCGGAAAACTATGATTCAACTGTACAAACTCCTGAAAGTGCTGAAAAAATAGTGAACTATGTTACAAAGGTTAAATAGGAAAAGTCATTAGTGTGTCCAGAAATTAAAAAATGGTGACATACCTCCAGACTAACCTGGGACAGGGGACATATGGCTAAATACATACTTTTAACTCTGTAGATTTATAGGTATCGGCCTAATAAATACACTAATCACCAAAGTTTAGACATTTCACTTTGACCATAGACAGTGTTACTTGCAAATTTTCCTCAACTAGGAACTAAAACCCAAATCTAAGTCTGCTAGTAGTACACTGACTTTAATAAATATTTCAGTTGCAGGGGACAGCACCAATTCTGAAGTTCATGTAACAGGAGCATGGCTTTTCCCCCTTTCCTATGTAAGTGTGCTTGTAGAGACAGAGAGGGACAAATTGTGCAATAGAGCCCCAAGATACCGAAGCCTGGAACGGCTCTCTCAGACTTAACATGGTCATCAAAATCTCGAGCTGATCGACACAAAATGTTCTTTCTTCAGAGAGACTCAAGAAGATGTCGATCATCGAATTCGCACCACTGTTACATCTGCCACCCTCTGCTGATCCTGTTGAGGCGCCAGGGGTTAGTTTGACATTTGCAGGCATCCGCAGTTAACCCTTAACACACATGTACGAGTCTCCTCTGGCCGTTGCCTGCGACCCAGAAGCTTAATAAAAGAGCGAGGCCTTTCAAATGAGCATCTCAATGAGGACGCCATTGGCTACTCAGCAAAAATAAATGCTTCATTAACCTGCCTCACCACTTTTTAACAAAAGCACGGGATGACCCTACCCCGAGGCAGAGACTCAGATATCAGCATTCCCTTCTGTTTTGCAGTTCGCTGTGCAGAAACACCAGAAAGGACGGACTGAAAACTCAATCTGTCTGTAAAGTACAATGGCCTTTGGAGTCGAGAGACCACATGGTCCCAACTGCCAACTACTTAACCTTCCTTGTGACTTGACCCCTCTTGACTTAACTGGTTTGTGAGACGAAAAGGGGACCTCCAAGTTTCTTAGCTCAAAAATATTACGATGACTTCTATGGACTAGTTCTTTCTTGGATTCCTACCATGCTTTCAAAATACAAGTCCTAGCACCAAGGTAATACGTGCCCGGGGCCCTCGTAAATGACTCAGTAAGGGATCAGGCCATCATCAGGTAAGCAGTAAAAATATCTAGTCATTAGGCATTTATATGTTGTCACATTGTGCCTTTTAAAATAATGTGACGTGAGCCTTATATGTTACAAACATTAGACATTATCTGTGAAACACATCAGTTTTCTGTGTTTTACTTGCTCCCATGGAAGCTCAAAGCGACAGAAGAAACTGACTGCTGAGCACTTTTCTGAAATGCCCTGTTCCCCGATTCTCCCCCTGGCTGAGTCCTCGATGGTCAAGGGAGGGTTCCAGGCTCTCCCTCCAGCTCAAGGCCCACCCCCATTTAATAACTCTTTACAGAATAACAAAAATAACCCACAAGATTATGGCAAAGAGGCTGCCCAACCAAGTTGTCATTAATCCCTTTGCTTTGCCTCAAAGTCAAATCACATTTCAGAAAGTGTCACAGACAGATCTTGGGAAGGGCAGAGGCTTCATTTTGCTCTGGTGACTGGTGACCCCTTCCACGAGCCATGAGCACATACGTGCACACGTGGGCTCAGCCAGCGCTCAGGCCACCTGATGTGGCCGGATGTCTTCCCCGACCCCCCGACCCCCCCCCTCCAGCCCAGCAACGTTCCCACGATCACCTTCCTCCATCCATCATCTCTCATACGTGTAAACAATTCAACTTCTTCTCTGCTTCCTACTCTGCTGACTGTGGAGTCTTCAAAAGAAGTTAAGTTCTCTACTTCGATGGAAGATAATCAAGAGGCTACTCCTGAAAACATTTGACTCTCAAGTACACACTGTCACAATTTAGACTTCACTGTGTATGAGAGTCTAGGAAGCAGCTACTGGTATATATCACGTTAGGCATTGTTCAAAAAAAAAAATCTTTGTGAAACCCTTAGCCACCTTTTCTAGGAATCAGCGGTTCTCAAACTTTGCTACACATGGGGACCAAGTGAGCGAGGTTTTATTTCTGATGTGCAGGCCACACTGCAGGCTAATTACACTGGGGAGGACGTGAGGCCTTGGGTGACACCTTCCCTGGGTGACCCCTAACGTGGAGTCAAGTTTGAGAAGCAGGGTTCTACAAGAGCCTCTCAAGCCCAGTACCACCGGCATTCTGGGCTGGGTGGTTCTGTCGTGGGAGGAGCCGGCGTGTGCCTTGCAGGATGTCTGACACCATCCCTGGCCTCTGCCCACTCACCGCCAGTAACAACCCCGCTAGTGCTGACAAGCAGAACTGTCTTTAGATTAAGTTGCCAAATGCCCCCAAGCGGGTAGCAAGTCCCTCAAGAACCACTCTCTAGAACAGGGATCTCCAAACTACGGCCCGCGAGGCCCTCTCATCCGGCCCGTGGAGACCTTTTTATCTGAATAAAATAATATTAAATAAATAATTAAAAACAACACCTATGTTTTGATTATTTTTTATTTGGACCTCGAGTGTGTAGTCGCCCCCCGAACTGCTGTTTGATAGTTAATGCGGCCCGCGGGCTGAAAAGTTTGGAGACCCCTGCAAGAACACACATCTCAGCAAACCAAGTTCCATACAGTCTAGCAGTGATTTTTCTGTTTTTACTAAGATCTAGTCCTTGTATTGTAATGACATTTTTTTCCTTAGTGTGGAAGACACTCTGGGCTTTAGAAAAAAATCACAACCTAAAATTGGACAGAAAAGCCTGGGACTTGTTGTTTATCTGTCAATACCTTTAAACCACCACTCCATTACTAAAGTGAGGGGGAGCTCTGAAGGACCATCATGCTGACCACATGTCAGGGGCCAGGAATGGAGGAGGGGTGCCCAACAGCAAGGTCCCTGCCCTCCTGTGACTTCTCTCCGACAGCCATTTGGTCCTGGGCAGAGGAGTGGAGCTGGTCAGTGCACGACCTTGACCTCATGCCCAGATGCTCATGGCTTTGGAAATACCCTCCTAGGCACAGTGACCAAGAGGAACAGTGATGAGCGCCCCGCAACTCTTCCTTTTAGACACTGGACTGGAACCCAAATCAAGAATTAAACCGAACCTTTCTATATAAAATGTATCAAACAAACATTAAATAAAGTTCTGGGATATTTAACTAAAAAAAAAAAAAAAAAAAAAAGAATTAAACCGAGACAAGGGTGGACCCTGCAGTGCATGGTCTGGCATTTTCCTAGTCTATAGGATTCCTAAAGGGCTGATTAGCTCAGGAAAAATAATAATAATAAAGGTAAGGGGAGGGAAGTGAGTATTCAAGAGTGCCTCCTCCTTAACTTTGATGTGCCTGAGGATCACGAGACCTCAGTCAGATGCGGTTCTGATCCAGCAGGTCTGTGAGGGGCCTGTGAAGCCCAGCTCTGGGCCACAGGCTGAGTGTCAGGCCACAGCGTGAGCTGGAGAAGCTCCTAACCTCAAGTCGTTCAGATCAATTTCTCCTACAGATTCAGCAAAACAGGCAGGCGAAGTCCTCTGCCCACCTGCGTGCTTTCAACCAGGATTTTAGGGGTCAGGAAGCCCCGTCTCCCCTCACGTGATGGGATTAGGAGGTGAGGGTCTTTGGGAGTTGATGAGGTCATGCGGGGGGAGCCCTCGTGAATGGGATTAGCGTCCTCATAACAGAGATCCTAGGTCCCCCTGCCCCCTCCCACCACAGGAAGACGGTGGTCTACAAACCAGAAAGTGGATCCTCACCAGACAATGAATCTGCCAGAGCCCTGATCTTGGACAAACCTCCAAAACTGAGAAATACATTTCTGTTGTTTATAAACCACCCAATCTATGGTATTCTGTTATAGCAATTTGAATGGACTCACACACTCCTGTCCACATGAATACAAGCTCTCCAAACGAGACCTAGAAAACTTCAAAATCCTTTCCCCTCATCTACTCAGGCTTTGAAAGCTGAGCTCTCAACCTAGGCAATCAAAACCCTTCTTGAGCCTCAGCATTTATCTTTTTCATCTTCCACATTTACCTTTCTGAAGCTTTCATGCTTTGGTAAGCCTGTGAGAAAACCATACCTAGGAAAAAATTACCCTTTTAAAAATCAGGGGGAAGCTGGGATGGCTCAGTGGGTTAAGCACTCACTTTGCAGCCCTGGGGACCGAGGATTGAATCCCAGCCCTGGCCCGTGCAGACCCATATGCTGAACTGGGAAGTGCCCCCAGTTCGGTTCTCACCGGGGTGAGATCCGGCCCAGTTCCTGCCCTGTGCAGCCCCGCGCCTACCTGTGGAATGAAACTATGTGGAAAAGCCAATGATGGGTAACTGTGGAGACTGTTCTGGGCCCTCCCCCCTCTCTCTTTCTCTCTGTCAAAAACAATAAAAATAAATCTTAAAAAAAAAAAAAAGGGGAAAGCCGGGACGGCTCAGCGGGTTGAGCGCTCGCTTTGAGGCCATGAGGACCGAGGATCGAATCCCGGCTCCGGCCCAGGCAGGACCCACGTGCTGAACTGGGGAGTTCCCACAGTTTGGTTCTCTAACTGTCTCTATCTCTCTCTCTATCTGTCAAAAAGTAAAATAGAAGTAACTATGCACTGAAGACAAAAAGATAATTTCTCTCTATAAATGTGAAAAGATAAAAAAAAAAAAAAAAAAAAAAAAAAAAAAAAAAAAAAAAAAAAAAAATCGGATGCTTGGGCCATGAGTTTGGGCACCATTTGCTGGTCAAAACCACACAATTCTGGAAATCCATGATTAGCATTTCCAAAGGCAAAGCTTAGAGAGTTCTCTGGAATTCTGATCTTATAAGATTCTTATGTAACAGAATTAAAGTTTTACATTTTCCAGGAGATAATAAGCTTAAAAAAACAAAACACTAAAACCATCCAGTTGTCGTTTTTGGTACCAAGTACTGATAGAACTTGGTTCAGATTTTGTATCCAGTTTCTCAATGGTGACATGTGCATTAAAGAGAAGGAAGAAGTTGGGTGACTAAGCACGAGCACTCCCTTCGACAGAGGAGCCCCTCAGAAGTGGACCACGGAACATGATCAAAAAGGCACAGAAGAACACATTGGGCTTCGGTAATAAAACTCTATAGTGTGCTGTTGGCTCTTTAGTCTAGACTCATGTATGGAGCAAAGTTTCTGGGGACAGTAAGCTAGAATTCATTAGTCATTGCTAAACTAACCATGCTAATAAAGAAAACCATCAACACTTGAAGGTGGGTTCTTACATTACACCACAAGGCAAAAGCCTAAGTGACTCATGGGATCCTGTCTGGGCACTTTGAGCATGTAGCCCAGATACATGCGGCAGGTTCTTGAATGTTGTTTCAGTGTAACGCAGACGAGATGCACTAGGAACTTCAGTAGCCCGACAAATTCCATGACGATATGGGTTTTGTTATACGCCATTTTGCCTAACATTGCAGGACCTATGTACCCTGTCAAGGGAAGACTTCCTGTATCTGTTGAGGTTCTATAAAGGCCAGGATGATGGTCTGGGTCCTAGCGTCTTCATTCCCCAGGGGTGACCTTAGGCAAATCCCATAACCTCTCTCAGTTTGCTTCCTCATCCATAAAAACAGGGATAATGGCTCTACTTAACTCAGAAGAGTGGGTATGAAAGGGCTTTGTGAAATGTAAGCACTGAGTCCACCAAGGGCACACAAGGCTCATTAAGCATGTATTTACAGGCTATTTTGGTTATGCATGCTACCTATTTTTGTTTACGTTGTTTTTTCAAGTTCCTACAATTCCTGGTTCTTACTATGTACGGCTCCTGGGCCTCCCTGCCCTCCACGCAGCACCAGACCACACTTCCGGCAAAAACCTCCAAACACATGGCTAAGCACGCTTCTGCGGCCCGATGCTGCTGGGAAAGCAATCGCTCTCCAGTAACACCCCTTCCCAGAGTTCTTTTCTTGAGTCCTGTTTAACCAGGAGCAGAAAGCAACGGTTTTAAATATAATTACAATGCTTGAGGGAGAAGTGCCCAGCAAAAAATACTATTTGGAAGTAATTTATTATGCCTGATGTTTTCCACTTTCCCAAGAGATTGTAGAACTATTAAAAAAACAAAACAAAAAAATCCTTGAGAAATCAGTAGGGGTCAGTACGTCAATCACAATTTGCAGGTGGGAAAATGCAGGCTTTGAATTTTAAGTTTCACTTGTCCTCAAAGTACCCATGTGCTTACCAGTTACAGCAGATATTTTCCCAGTTACGCTGATTTGGGAAGTGTTATTTTAGCCCCATTGTTTAGAATAATTAAGAAGCTGAACCATGTTAATATTCAAAAAACTCCAGGATGAAGCTATTTGAAGGAAAGGCAAGAAACTCACATTGTAGGCAAGCAGCAAATGAGAGAAAAAAACGCTGTGGCCTCCCCAAGCCCCGTCACCAACGCTCACAATGTTAACGCAGCACCTTTTGCACAGCTCTGTGTGATCTCTGCAAGTTTCACAGACCAAGTCGTGTTTGGTTTCCAAATCTGAATTCACTGTGAGTGGCTTGTCACTTGGGCTAATTTGACAGCACTCAAGGTTACGGCAGTAATTGCCCTCACTTGTTAAATATTCTAGCAGCATTTGCTGAAGTGTTGAAAGTTTTATGATCGTTATGAGAGGATATTCCATTTTTTTTTTCTTCCCATGGCTCACTTAATTTTAGTTTTAGAGCATTTAGGAAAATGGTCCCTGACAGGTGTGAACTTTAAGTTTTAAGAGAATCGACAAATAAAGTAAAAAAGAGAAAGGAACTCAAGCACGGGCCACGCTGGGTAAAAGGCATGAGCGTACCTGCTGCTGAAAGGCACCTCCTTCAGGGCTGAGAAGGCCCAAGTCTCCCTGAACCCAGAGGTCGAAGTGGCCAAGTGTGTCGGGGTAAATGGGATCCTAGGGCTGTACTCTGAGGACCTTCTCTCTGAGCATGCTATCTTAACAGTGTTGTCACACACAGGGATGTTCTCACAGGCCGCTCGCTCTGTTACGGGGCCCAGCCGTGAGCATTAACTACTAAACATCTATTCTCAAGAAAGAATTAAAAGATTCCATCGTCTAAGTTACTTTCCGGTTATGCTCACTGTGGGGGTCTCAGCCTAAAGGTTAGTTAATAGAAACCTGAGGAAGGAGTTGTTCTTTGAATAGCTAACTACTACAGTAACCTGAGATAAGAAATCACTAATTAAACCAAGAGAGATTTAACACATTTTAATCTGATCCCTGGAGTTACCGACTCAGAACATCTGATTTAACCCATTCAGGGGAGGCAGGGAATAGCTCCCTAGGTCTTACGGGCTATCTGAGTTTGTCATACTCCAAAGATTAGCTACAAAAGGCCCTTTATCTTCGGAAAATTACTGGTTGAGTGTGTAGAACGAAATAAGATACAAATCCACCCCGACGGCACACCCCCTAGTGGAGCTTCAGCATAGTACAATGGGGGGTGTGTGTGTGTGTGTCCAAGAACATCTGGCTATTGAGGCGTAAGACAGGCTGGAAGGGGCTTTTCCAAGCACAGTGGCTAACACTGCACCACAGGCAACGAACCTTCTACTCATTCACTGAGCATTCCCAAACCAGCCAACCATGTCACATGTCCATCTATCCCCACAGGTGGATACCTGGATTAGACGGAGGCAAACTGGAACAGGTTTAACTGCAGTCTCTGAGAGACCGAGAACAGAAATTTTAGATGAATCTGCTTTGAATATTCCTTAACTCAAGAAAAAAAGAAAACAAAAAACAAACCCCAAAACAAATAAAGAGGGGTTTCCTACTTTTAAAAAATGTAATCTAATTCCCACATGAGGTTTAGCAACCCTGCTTGAAAGGGATTTTGATTGGCACATTTTAGACAGGTTACTAAAGCCAATTTAGTAGAATTTGTTAAAGGTCTTGAAAATCTGAAAAGTGATTAGGGTCAGAACAAACTTAAAGAAGAATAAACTGAGAGGGTGGGAGAAGTTAAGCATTTAGCCATTGGGCTTGGGAGCTCTTCTCCGGGGTAGGGATCCAATCCTGCAAGAATGGCCAAGGATTTGGGGAGGCGGGGACAGGATCTCCATCAGTCTTTCTGAAAAAGCTATCCAATCAGTGTTAGCATCAGCGCAGCTTAAAGAATGTTTCTACTTTGACATGTCCTATAGATTGATTTCTATTTGGGCAGATAATGGGTAGAGCCCTGGACATAGAAATTGCCAGCGAGAAAAGAACAAATACCAACTTCCTTCTCAGGAACTGAGATAAATAGCATATAACCCAACAAGAGGGCCAATCCCTGAAGCAGGGATTTGAGATGATTCTACAAGGACCACCATGTAATTAATATACAAAGTCACTGTTACATCAACATGAACATATTTTGATTCTGTTGGTTTCTCTTTCTCAGGAGTAGCGATGCATTTTGCCTGAACTATTAACTGTGTCTCCCTGTAAGGGGGGACTCAGATGGCAGAGCAGATGATATGCTGGGTTCACAGCAAGGTGTCCCGCCCCACTGGAGTTTAGAGTGTACCAGAGGGTAGGTAGGCAATGAGCGAAGCAGGTGGAAATCAGCTTCGGGAGGCCTAGGCTGCCACGCTGATGGGCCTGGACTTCAGGCTGTGAGCAATATGGGCACCCAAGTATTTGGGGCAGGCCCACGAGAAACTCAAGTCTGCTTCCATAACTGCAGGCTGGAGAGCAACAGGCAGAAACAGGGGAAGATGTTCAGAGACTCTTTTCCGAGTCCAGGCAAGAGGTGAGGGAAGCACACCCGTGGAGGCAGGAGTGGGAAAGCCAGGATCAAAGCATTACACATGGAAGTAACAGAACAGTCTGGATTTGGTGACCTTGGAAGGTGCACCGGATGGAGAATTAAAGACACTGCCGCTGTCTCCAATCTCAGTACTGGCAACCCCTGGGAACTCAAGAAGGGGCGAAAAAGGAGTTCAATTTTGAGACTTGCTGATGTTAGGGAATGCATGGAACAGACAAGACAGCTGCGTGACTTGGGAACTGTCGCAGAACGCACAGCTGAAGCCACTGTAGTAGCTTACCCAGTGAGAGGGGAACGTGGAGAAGCGGTCTGAGCACATAGCACTGAGGGTCATTACATTTCCGAGGGAGGGAGATTAAGAGGATTGACAGAGGAGGATGGGGAGAGAAGCAGGAGGAAGTAGTGGGTTTATGGAAACGAACGTGCGGCTTCCAAGAGATGGTGAACAGGACCACATTCTGAAATAAGAACACGCTGCACACTGGGTATAGCAACTAGGGGAGAACTGCTATTTTTTCATAGGATGCTGCTTACTTAGTAATACTGTCTGAACAACTGAGATGGATGAGAACATACATCAAAGACGTTGGGAGGATTTTTATATGATGGTTCCCTGCTCACACCAGTCATGGAAAGTGACAGTTAATCATGTCACAGATGTTGATTTCCAGTGGCAACAGGGGTGGGCTCATCACATAATATATCAAACACAGACACCTGATCTTATTTTATGTCAGGAAAAAAAGGCCACAAAATGGTCCTGGCAGGTGCACAGTCCCAGGTGTCCCCAGAGGTGCTATCGAAAGAGGTATTTCACTCAGTTTTTAACTGTGACCATAGGAGTAAAACCAAGTATGGTTACCCCACCATCCATTTGCAGTTCAGTTCAAGACATAAAACGTCTTCATTTCCAAAATGCAAACATTTCATCCTATGCATATGCTATTTATTTAACAACAGAAGCCGGTTCCAGCATGGACTTAAAATTAAAAGTAGGCCTTGCAGTGCAAGTGTCTAGGAGCTTTCCTGAGACAGGAAAACAATGCTCGATGAAACATGTCTAACAATTCTTAATATTACGGTTTGGAGGGAGATGTATTGGCTATATAGTTGCATAGGAATACTTAAAAAATGGGATAAAAAAAATGAAAGAGGCCTTGAACAAAATAAGGTTTAACCAGAGAACAGAGGATCACAGTATTTGAGATTAAAAACTAGTAAATCACAAACGAACCTGAACAGTAATGATTAGGGAGCGCTCATGAGGCATTAGGTACTAATGTCTTTAAGTGCTGCATTACTCAGATCTAGCGGGGGGGCTTTTACTTCTGCTGGATGGATTTTAACTAAATAGACTTTAGACATTTGGATATAGATAAATGCCTAATTCAGTAATTAGTATTTTAAGACTGTGAAACCTTTTAAGTTAAGTGGTCTATTAATTAACTACCAATTATCTTGTCTGACTACCGTGTCAATAGAAGTAAATTACTGACTAGTGATTTGACGGATTTAGTTCTTTGCCTTGCAAAATTTTTCCAGAACACAAAAGGCTTGCAGTGAAATGCTTTTGCTTCCCCCTTTTGGTTAATCGGGGATCAATTTGCTGCTGACGTATAATGGACAAATGCAGCTCTCAGATGAGAAAGGATCTACAGATACAGTTTGTGTTTGTGAGAAACGGCAAGCTAAATCCACCCCCCCCCCGCCACCCCCCAAAAAAAGACAAGTGAAGCAGTGCTAATGTTCTGGGGAAAATACGTTTGCAGTTCCTACGTGGAGGCCAACTTTTTATAGTTCAAAGGACACTAGAGAAGCGTTAATATGTTCAAGCCTTTGCATCTCATCAAGAGACAGAGTCTCCATGAGTGGTTTCTACGATTCTGGCAAACTGCAAGTGCAGCGTGCTGCTCACATTCTCCAGGGTCCTGTCTTAACCTCGAGTGTGGTCCAGTGGATTGTGCTGACTAGAACCTGCCCCACGTCAATCACTTTCTTGACTGATGACCATGAGGAAGTTCCTAGGAGAGCGGATGGAAAAACACCGGAAGACGAAGAGTCGCAGCAGCCTGGAGAGCTGTGCGGGGACTGCCAAGCACTGTAAAATCGTCCGGCATGCACAGAGAGCAAGGAAGGAGCTGCAGGGGGAATGCTGTCTGTGAGGCCCAGCCATTGGGAAACAGGAGTGGCTGCCAGACACTGAAGTTGAGCTTGGTTCAACCTGGTGTCTGGCACTAGCCTTCTCAGAGTCACTGGCCTCGCACCACTGAGCAGAGCTAATACCCTACAGTAAAAATGAGCATGCAGGAGGGACCGGGACAATGGGAAACCTGTGCCGGGAAACAAAAGGAGAGGCGAACAATGACGAATGTGAGCCAGCCCCCTTTGGAAACCCCGTTAATCTCAGCCAGTGTGAATGAGTCCAGCATCACGCTTCCCTTTTGAAACTTCAGAAGACGGATACATGTGAGCATTCTCTGACTAGGCTATCTTCTAAATATTTAAGCAGAGGCCTAACCTTTTTAACCAAACAATTACCGAGGGACTTATGAGAAGAGGTCTGGACCAGGCAGGGGAAAACAAATTGACGCGAATAAACTGCCTTCAGACAGCTTGCCGTTGACTATGGGATTTCAGGGCACAAGGTACAAAAAGTTACACCTAAGAGCACATGCTCTGCACCAAGGGGAGGGGATGACAAAGGCTGCAAGAGATTCATGGCAGGAAGAGAAAAGGCCTAGATCAGTCATTTAACTGCAGTTTCATCAGACAACAAGGAGATGGGCGAGAGGATCTCCAAGGGCCCTTGGAGATCTAATACGCAACATGTAGAAAATGCCTGGAGTGGGGGAAGGCTACAGCAAGGACTTGAGCGAGGCCTGTGAAGGTAGAAGGAGTGGAGGAAGATTTTTATGCCCCAGGCGGCGGGAATAGTGTTAGGAAAGGTTTGGAAATAGCAGCACCCACAGCTTTTTGGTGAATGTCCACATGGTTTTCTATTTCACTGCCTATGATTTTAACTCCGGGTCGAGACCACCATGCTATTGATTATTTTATGAAAACAAGACAACTGCTACTTAGGAGTCTGGCTCAAGGTGATCTGTCCAAATGACTGAACAAGTCTCTGCTCAGCAGGTGTCCTTTCTAAAATGTATGGGGCAACTCCTTCTCCCGACCCGATATAGTTAAAAGACATGCTGGTTATAGCATCACATGACAATAGCATACATCTGTGAAGGGCGACCATGAACGTTCTCACCGAAGACGACTACTGGAAGGGGAGCTGAATTCAGGGGGCTCTTAGACCACGCAAACCAGCCCCCCACCCCCCAATCACTGTTAATTACACAAGTCTTCTTTTACATTTTAGTTGCTAGATCTCAACTTCTTAAAAAGTTTTTAAGCCTCGGCAAGAAGTCAGAGATTCCAACTCGAAAATGAATTTTCTGACTCAATATCAAAAATAAATTCTTAAGTTTAGATGCTTGGGGGAAAAACAGCTGGAGAAGTCAGGAGCCTCCCATATTTTAATATGAAGTGACATCATCAGTGTCAAGGCTTCCAAGAACTCCCTAAATCGTGCAGTTAAGCAACATCTCACAGTAGAATCAGGGCTCCAGGAAGGTGATCGGTTCCTTCTTGCTATCTAGATTCAGCGCCACAGTTTTCTTTCTATTGGGGATTGGATTTAATTTTCTCTTTAGATTAGAAAGGACCCTCATGTTTAAGGTACAGGTATCCATTGATGTGCATGTTCAAAGCTGAAGCTATGGATTTCCTGTGCTTAGTACAAATCATCATGCAGAGACAGTTGCATAGATGGTTAAACTTTTAGAGTTTTTGGCGTGGGTAAACGTTTATAGTTTGGAAACCATACATCATCCCAGTCAAAGATTATCAGGAAAGTCCAGTCCTGGGGTCTGCGGTTTGTCGCTCGCCTGCCGACGGCTGTGCATCTGGGTAGGGACGACGAGGTGACTGACATCAACCTGAGTTTATGTGGCACCTTCATCCTTACCGCTCCACATAGGAGCTACAGTTCTCCTGCAACTTACACACGTCTTTTATTTTAAGTGGTGATTGTTTTGCTCAGAATTATAAAACCACAAGGTTTCTGAAAACCTGGATTGCCTGGTTTAGTCTGTGGTACTGGC